>JAFIDM010132633.1:0-15815 GCA_023159025.1 Thereuonema tuberculata
TTATCCAATTTTTGTTTCATGAGCCATTCTTCATTCTTAAATGCCATGCTTTCTACTATGGATAAAGTCTCATCCACTGGATTGTTGGTATACATCTCATTTATATCCAGGGAATACATATGAAATTTCGTCTTATTATTAAATACATATGCTATTTTTTGAATCAAGTCTTTTGAGTTTTTTACTATTAATTCTTCTTTTGGAAGTTTGAAGTTTCTTACAATTTTGTTGATGAATTTGGCCAAATTATGTACTGGAGCAAATTCGCATATTCCTATGCGTAGATACACGCAAAAAACCAAAATAGTCATAGCGCTCATTTTCTGCAATTCGTCTGGGGAATCGAATTTCATATGTAATTCGAAAAATGTAACTATCTGCTGCACCTGTATCTATCTACTCAATATAGGTAGATATCTAATTGTATTAAAAGTGGAAGTTCAAATGGTTATGAAAAGTGTCTTCTTTTCAGACAAATTAAAGTACCTATCGATCGAAAAATTAATAGTAAAGGGTTCAGAAACAAGAAAGCCATATCACCGAACAAGTTTTATTTAATAGAGAAAAAAATTACTTAAAATCAATACTTTATAGGTACATCAATGAAAAAGGAATTTGGCGAATTGAATGAAAAAGGAATATATCATTTTTTTAATAACATTTCTGCCGCTTGGCAGAAGATGGTCCAGAAATGTGTCATCATTGTCCTCCCGCTGTTCATCTTCGAGAATGTTTTGGTATGCGTCCTCTTCAATATGGTCCACTTTTTCGTCATGTGAAGCTGTTTCCAGCAGTAAAATATCATCCTCGGACAGACAATTAGTGCACGTGTGACCTTTGGGTTCTCACATATCACCGAACATTTCATTGCAGCTTTTCTACAGCAGCAAGCTGTTTGGCATTCTTTTTTGTAAAAACACGAAATGTTATTCAGTAGTTCTGGTGGCGCTGGTGGTAGCTCTGTTGCATTTGATACGAGAACGTTTTCGATGATCTTCCAGCCCCACTCATGCGGAACAAGAAAGTTGTTCCTCCAAACTTGACTTGAATGTCTCCCTCAGAGAGTGTTATCGAGCAGCTGCCTCAGTTGGAGACAAACTTACCAATTTGAAATTATTCTTATAAAGTGCCTTCTGGAAGAGATGGAACGAGTTTGGTTAAGAGATGGATTTGCTGTCATCCGTATATATAAGAACTATAAATTTGACTCCTGCCTCAGCAATCTGATCAGGCGTGCTTTTGGATTGTTGGAAACCGAAACAGTTTTTTGAAGACTGGTGTGCTTCTGGAAGATGTTGAGATATTTTGTTTTGCCCTGCCTGAAAAATGCGAAAGTACTGTCGCAGCCACTGAAGACGTATAGGTATGATACTTTGTTTTTTGGCTATTCAGAGAGCTTATAATTATTTGGACTGTAGATGGATGTGTGCTGTTTCCCTTTTCCAGGTTTCAGCTGGAATATTTTGTGTGTGGATTCTGGCTGCTGTTGCATAGTCAGCAGGAGCATTAGATCTATGTCCTCCCCAACAATGAATACATTTCCAATCTTTCTTTGATACATCAAATGCTGTTCTGATAATCAAGAGATCTGCGTCCTCCGTCTCTTTGGCATTCAAACTTTCAGCTGTCAGTTTTTTTGTAAGCAGTGATATAAGACGGTTTTTATTCAGTTCGTTTGATAGAAACCTCTCTTTCGGTATTGTCACTATCATTGTGTCATCAAACAAAACTGACGCTGATGACATACTGTGTGCTCTTCGGGTGCGTTTAGCTAATGTGATACTTTTTTCTTTTGCATCCTCTGGGTAGCCATCAAATACAATGGCACACTTAGAGCCGTAGCGATTCTTTATGTACTGCAGATACTTGTCGAGAATAAAAGAAAACTGTTCGGTGTTTGCCACACAAATCTTTGTAAGAGTAAAGCTTCATCAATGACGAAATCAGCATTCAGTAGTTCCATAGAATTGACTGGAGTGATCAGGTTATCTAAGGTTGATTTCCATGTTTTATGCATTCCACCATCATCAAGTAGCGATAATGGATATGGAGCTAATTCAAATCGAAAATATGACTTGAGATGTTCTTGTGATTTCACCTGGAAAGGAATTATTCGAAAAATGGTATCTGGATCGACGGGGATCAGTGTTTCATTGATCTTGACAGAACAGTTCACAGCTATCAGCAGCATTACTTGGTTTTTCCTCAGCAACTTTCCGTATAGGAAGTTCTATATTCTCAGCCCTCCTAGATAAAACGTAGAGAACCAAATTGAACGATCGAATTACATAGAAATTCGATTCCCCAGAGGAATTGCGGAAAAAGGGCCCAAAGACTAATTTTGTTTTTTTTGCATGTATCTACGCATAGCAATAAGCAAAATTTTAAAAGTAGGTGCTTCCCGAACGCAGAATTTGATGTTCTAGAACTTTTGTATCTTACTTTCTTCATTTGGAATAGTCATTTTCGGGTCACAGCCGTTTGAAAGTGAGAGTAACGCACTTTTCAGCTGAAACGGAAAAATTTGCTCATCTTTGACTACTGACTACTGATTCTGACCCAAACCGCTGAACCAAATTTAATGTTTAACGCAGAATTGAATGCTCTTTCATTTCGGTAAGAATGACATTTTCTGTTCGATGCACCCATTAGATGATATAAGGCAGGAACTGAAAAAAGTGCCAAACTTTCGAGGTTTTTTTGCTCCCAAAAAATTACCTTACCTCAGAAACCGCCGCAAACTAATGTTACTCTTATTTGGGATGACCAAAGAAAAATAACATCATTTCCAGCTTTTTAAGAATTAATGGAAACCAAACTCTAATTTTACTGGGCTATGAAGATTAATAAACGTTTTTTATAATTAAAATCTTTCTTACTAATTTCTGATAAGAAAATTATAAAACAAATCATCAATGTAACCATTACCATAGACTAACAGTTGTGCAGTGTGAGTCACAACAGAAGCCTCATTGCTTGCAATGGAAGTGAAGTTACCAGTGTGAATAGATGTTACACTCTCAATGCTTAATGAATTAGCATTGCCATCAACATTAGGTGTAACCACACCCATTTCTGCAGGAAACTTCTGGCCATCTTTCAACCACTCGAAATTAATTGGCAAATCTCACTGACTTACCAATTAATTACCAATCAATTTCCATGGCACAAATTATCTGGGTTTCATTCCTTTGAAGAACTGATCGTCTTGGAAAGTAAATGGCAGGATCTTAGAAGCAGCTGGAAAAGGAGAAAAGAAATAGAAAATGCTATTTACCGTTGACAGATAGATGAGTTGTGTGACCAATTGTAGCTGCTGCATTTTTTGCAATACTAGTATAAGCTCCATTATGTCGAGGGGTGATTGCCTGTATAGTTAAAATACTTAAAAAGTCATCAATACTTCTTATTGAAACTCAAACAGGAACTGCTTTCCCATCTTTCTCCCATGAGATTGTCAATGGAAGATCTCCTTCTAATACAACACATTTAAGTCTACCTCTCATTCATTCTCTCAACAACTCATCTAAGAAAGAGAATGGGGCAATTTCTGGTGGAACTGAAAAGTAAACAAACGGAACATAAAAGAAGTTCGAGTGTAAAGGTTATTAACAATATTTAATGTTTTAATACGCTTACTTAAGTACATCATTATTCTATGAAATTGAACTTAAACAGTATTTGATGCCTACAACATTTATTTGCATTGTATATTGAAGTCAAGCTAGCTATTCTCCAGTCTTAGAAAGGAAAAGCAGAAATCAAAGAATCATTCGTAACGTATTAAAGATTCGAACCAAAATAATTGCTGAACTATATCTATTTCCCAATTAACAATTTTACCATTATTATTTTATTTCTCTCAAACTATTACTAATATCTCTATCTGTAGGTTTTCGTTAAGTGTTGTATAATCTTGATATACTATTTCGTTTAAATTCCATTGGAAACCAATTCAATGATTTTCATTTGATTTCTGGGAAATGAGAAATAATCAAGATTTCCAGTTGTCTCAGATAGGAATGAAATGTTTTTACTGAAAATCTCGTTTCTGTTACTTAGAAACTTCTTATGCAATGTTGTAGGTGACGCAATAGATTTAGTTGATCTCAATCATAATGTATTTTTAGTAGCGATATTTTAAATTTCTGATCGTCGTTTAAACATTTTTTTAAATATTGTCCTACACAATGAATCAACAGTCATGGTTTTCTTAAAAAACACAGCAAAAATCTTTATAAAATTCAAAAAGAAACATTCTTTAGAACAATCTAGTTTGCAAAATTTGTGCGTAAAGGATAGTATATACATTGTCAAGCTTCAAATAGATTTTATGAGAGGTGAACTTCTGATTTTGTTCATAAGAAAGATGGGAAAAGATGGGACAAGAGGCTATTTTCCCGTAATTCAGCTGTTATTAGGCAATAAGTATATAATCAACGAATTGGAATAGTCTACTCATCAACACATCTGTGAGCAATGATCAACTTCCAGTTTTTCGAAAAGAGTCGAGACGATAAAAATCACATCAACTGAAACCATTTTCAAACCGTTTTTAATCTTTTCAAAACAGAATACTTTGAGAAGAGGGCTTTGATTCAGTCAAGATGTCTGTGGTTCCTAATACTTTGACTTTGATATTAGTTATATAGAGCTTATCAAAACATCCAGAAGGATGCGATCGCAGTAATTTGAAAATAAATACAGAGTGAAAATAAGACACAGTAATTCATTTACATAAAAATCAGAAAAAAGGGATGAGATAGGAAGAACGTTTTATCTCTCTTAAACTGTTTACAGGAATACTTCAAGAACTGTTCAAACAGTAGTTTGGAGAAAACAAAGAATCATCAAAATTAATGGGGAGTATTTAAGCTTCTTCAATTTTAGGATAATTTTATTGTTTTGCTAGACTGCTTTGGAATTATAATCAATTATAATTATAATTAATGATACGAGAATTCGTCACTGAAGTAGTTGACTGTAAGATAAATAATTAAAACAATTAAGGTTAAATTATTGGATTTATTTATAACCATAGAGACGAAATATGAAAATATATATCTGTAGGAAATCAGCAGTTCCAAAAATTATCATTTAACACTCTACAAAACATTGATGGTGGAAACAAGTTGCGAGATAGGACTGATCGTTAAGTTGGACCTTGTTAAAAAATTCATTTGAAACATTGCGGATTTGAAAAGAAAAACTTCAGGGAGAATGCTGCTGGGTGAAATTAAATTTTTAATTTATACGATTAGGATAAAACAATTAGAGAAGTAATGAAAAACGTGATAAAATACAGTAAATTACTTGAGGAACCTTTAATATTATACTGTCCAAAGTGGGTCAAAATTTTCAATACACAGGAATAACTAAAATATGCTCTACATGATTCTTGAAGAATCAAATGTCAAAATATTTCCGAAGATAAAAATCAAGAGGATTGATATCTGGTTATCTAAAAAAATAAACACTGCGGTTTTAATTTTACTATTTGTCATATTTGAATTTAGCTTTTTTTAATAATCAGACATATATTATCCGGTACTACTAATTCAGCTTCTCCTGCAACAATTTGATCTTCATTCCGAACTTTGCATTTATAAACTCCATTATCCTCAATTTTATGCAAATTCTTAATCATCAGTTCTTTGTTTTATGTAAAAATTTGACGTACTTCAGCAGGTATTTTGGCTCTATCTAAAAAAAGAATGGAAAAGTTGATTTAAATAAACTTAAAATTCAATCAAATAACATGTATTTCATAACATATAATATATTTCATGACATATAGTATATAAAATAATTATACGTAAAATAATTCGATAATCATAGAAAAAGAAATAGATTAAAGTTGTATAAAACTTTGATTATACTGTAGGAAGATTTAAATATTTATTTGAAAAAAATCTAACAAATGTTTAATATAATAAAATGCTATTAAATTCATTCGTTGAGTTGAATAAATATTTTTTTATATAATAAAGTTATCAAATGTTCTTTAAAAAAATCATCTTCGTTGGATGAAGAATGAACAACCGCTTCATCACTTCGTAGCTGAAGATTGGTTATCCTACTGAAACTGACTGTCAAATGAAAAGCTAACTGTCAAAAAATGGTAAAGGAAGGAAATATATTGACGATGGTTCAGGTTCAATCTTTCCACGTTAGAACTTGAACAAATTGAATCTGCAAAGTGGTTTTTAAAACATGAATCTGTCGGTAAAAGAAAGTAAATGTAAAATTAGAATCTGCATTATTGATAGTTTATCTTAAATCAATTTTTCTTAAAGCAACAATAAACCAATGAATGTTTCGGTCTTCTAATGAAGAGAAACAAAAATACTTTATATTCACAATATTGTAGGTATACAAATTCTTTTAGCCAGCGTGAAACATGAACAATTGAAAAATTATAAAGAGGAGAATTTTTAGAAAAAGAGCAGGTTTTTCTGCTTTGTTTATGGGCAACACAATTTGGGACAGGAAATGAAAAGAAAATGTATTATAAAATTGAAAAGTTCTATATGTTACACCTTTATATGCAAAATGTTATAGAGTATCACCTTAGGAGAATAGATTAAAAAGATTATCTAAACAAATCCTTTAATTCAGTATAAAAGGTAAAAAATGATCGTGGGTACAAAAGAAAGACAGATTTAAACTATAACATCACAAGGCCTAATTCCATGGTAAGCAGAAAAATTACAATGAGGAGATTTTGAAGAATGGTAGCTAATGTAGTAGAAGTGTTAGAAGTACATCTGAGATGAGGGTTTTAATCCCAACTTCTGTGAGTAATCTTCTTAGCGGCAAGTCAGGTGACCAATAGATCGGGTCTCGAAACTTCCATCATCCAGCATTTTGGAACTTATATCTCCCATGTCCTTCTTCCTACATGACCTAGCAAGTTGCTTTTATTACTTTACACATGATTGTTATTATGACCATCGTTATTTTGGAAGCAATATTTCTTTTTTTAGTACTTGTAATTTGTTTCAATAATTCAAAATAATTTGTATGTTGTGAACAACATAAGAAATATTTAAAAACCACATACAGTAAAACCTCGTTAAGTCGTCACCCGGATAAGTCGTCACTCCGTTTAAGTCGTCGTTTTTCTTTGGTCCCGACAAGGTCTCATACACAACAATGTAAAATAACCCTTCTTTACCCGTCACCGAATTTAATTCTACTCCGGATAACTCGTCACCCTCAAAATGACCAAAAGTATCTTTCTTCTCCATTTTGCATGCCATCGTGTTGTCTTTTCAGTCCCGCCCCTTCACTTTAAGAAAGCCAAGCCTTTACAGGGAATTTTCGACCCTGCCTGTCACTTCATTCCTTTCCTACCCCTTCGGAGGATTTGGGTTCTTGGAATCCAGCGGCTAATTGTTCAATGCACACTTCTCGCTGCGACTCTGTCGAGTGTAGACGTTTTTCTTGACCGCTCCTGAGTGTGACTTCATTTCATAGCGAGTAAGCCCGCTATAAGGCTATTTTTTTTCTCTTGCAATTTTGTGGTTCGATTACGTTTTTAACATGCAAGGGAAACGAAAACTTACCTCGTTATCTTTTAAATAATCTTAAAATTGCACTTATTGAAAAATCAAATGATTCGCAAACAGCTTTTGATAAAGAACCCATATTCCTAGGACTTACATTAAACGATATTCTTTCATCAAAACAAGTAATTGAAGAAGCTGACTGCAAAGACAAAAGAAAGAGAATGAGGAAATCGAAGTTTGACGAGATCGAGGAGGTTTTAGTTCGATGGTTAAAACATATCAGATCGCAAAATATGCCGATTTCTGCCATGATTCTCAAAGAAAAAGCCATGGAAATTGCTAAGGAGTAGAACATTGGAGATATCGGTGGCAGCAATGTTGGCTGAAACGTTTCAAAGACAGACATTGGCTTTCTTTTAAAACGATTAAAACGTGTAACTATAAAAAGGTTTTTTTTTTATTTTCCATTCATTCGTTTGCATGAATTGATTTCTGAAAATCTTGTTTTTCTCACCGAATCCTACAGCAATTCATGAAAATACTGTATTTCAGTGTTTTTTCTTTTTTTTTTCAAAAATTCCCACTCCGCCTAAATCGTCACTCCGCTTAAGTCGTCAAAAATGTTTGGTCCCTTGAGTGACGACTTAACGAGGTTTTACTGTAGTTCTTTTCTTTTCTTTCACTACAAAATTGTTTTCTTCTTCCTCATTTATTTTTATTTCATTTTTTTAACAGCGGTTAATTTGACAAAAAAATCTCTTGAAAATTTTAATATTTTTGTAAGTCTTCACTGTTTTCTTGCATCTTGTCCAAAAAAAAAAACCTTTTGTCATAATTTACTAAATAATTATAGTATAACTATATTCGGAACCTACTGAAAGGAATATGTCATATGAGTGTAAAGATAAAGATAAGGATAGATGGAAGGTCGACTATTGACGTTAGTCACTCACACCTCATAATTGGAGCCACTGTGTCCCCTCATGAAAACATTTAATATGACAATGATAACTCATTAAAGTTATGTTGAGATTCAGTGGTCATAAATAGTCCTTTGGAATTACAGAAGGATAAAATGACCTTTATTTTAAATGTGGAAATAATATCAGTAGTAAGATGAATCTTGGCAAGATCTCCCATCTGTTACAAGCCAAAATTGGGCAAAACCATAAAATGTGTCCAGGAGTTTCCTGATCCATTCCACATTTCCTACCTATGTTACTTTGGCAAATGCCAAGTAAATGTAAATGTCTATTGAGAGTACAATTGTAGCGTCGCACCATGCATGAGTTACTAACAGTTGTAAACGCAGTTGGAAAATACTGGTTTATTGACAAAAACTGTGCTGGGCCCTTTTTAATTTTCGAGAGGAAAAAAAAATATTAATAAGTTAACTGCTCATAAATTCACACAATATCATTAGCTGGGAATTTATTATCTCTGCTCAATAAATTAATAAGAATAAGACGCATTATTATTTTTATTGGAATCCGCTGACATAGGTCACCACTGTGACCCCTTGAACAGCTTAATATGTTCAGTTCAGTTCACTGATGATCACACAGTCCATTGAAGCACACCCGACATCCTTAAAAATCTGGGTAAAGTGGAGAGCTTCAGCTCTCTTTTAGTGGCATGGTTTGGGAATGCTTCCCCAAAACATTGTAGTCTGGCTCTCCACAAAGCTGGGCATGATGATAAAATGTGGTCTGCAGTCTCAGGGGCGGTTGCACACAGTCTACATGAGATGTTTTCAATGGCCAGAAGATGTGCCATATGTGCACGGAAAGGTCCGTGGCCGGTCAGAACAGAGCAGATTAGCCTTATCATAGCCCTATTTTCCTGCAAGAGATGCACTCCATAGGTAGGTGATGGATCTCTGATGTATTTCTTTGAGTGCTTCAATTCCTGTGTGTTCCTCCAATGTTTTATGAAGTCTCGCTGAAGCTGGACTTGAAGGGTTTGCTTAATAGTCCCGGGGCCTAGAGGTAAAAATGGCTCATTGCCTATGGGAATTTGTGAAGAGTCTAGTCTTGCGAGCCTGTCTGCTTCCTCATTACCTCTGTGACCTCTATGTCCCGGCACCCACACCAATGTAACCTCTACATTACTTAGGGAATTTAGCACCTCTCTGCATTCCAAAATCAGGGCAGATGTTATTGTTGAGCTACATAGTGCCTTTACCGCAGCTTGACTATCAGAACATATGAAGACGCGGCATCTACTTGGTAATTGCTGACAGATATCCAGGGCACATCGTATGGCGTAAACCTCCGTTTGGAAGACAGAGGCAAAAACACCTAGGGGCATAGATATTTCTGTTAGTGGATGTAAACAGTAAACGCCAGCTCCAGCCTGGCCTTCTCTTAGAGAGCCATCTGTGTATATTATAGTATCTGTCTCCCTAATAAAAGTGGGCATTCCTCCCTCCCAATCTCCTCGGAGAGGTATTCTATAATTAAAACAATTGCCTGGATTGGTTATCGGAATGATCTTGTCTTGAGGCATTTCGCCGAGTTTCCCGAAAGTCCAATCAAGTGGGCCAAGCCATGCATTAGTGTTTTTTAATCTCCAGCAAGCTAACTGTGCTTGATTTTGAATGTATAAATGTAACGGAGGTAAGTGAAGTAGTACTTCCAATGCAACCGTGGGTGTACTTCTCAGCGCACCAGTGGCTCCAACGCAGATAAGTCTTTGCAGCTTCTGCAGATGTTTTTGCTTTGTTATAAGTTGTGTGCGCCTCCACCACACAACACAACCATACGTTAAAACAGGACGCACAACCGCAATATACAACCATCTCGCAACTCTTGTTTGTAATCCCCAAGTAGAACCAAACAGTCGCCGCATCACAAACATAATATTAAATGCTTTTTGTGTTATTTTTTGCAGATGAGATTTCCATGTAAGCTTGGTATCCAATGTTATTCCGAGATATTTTAATGAATCTGATAGAGGTACAATGTGACCGTCCAAAGTAAGGGGAGGGATAGACCCTTTCGCTATTCTTTTTCTCGTAAACAGGACCACTTCAGTTTTCTTTGCATTGATGTGGAGGCCTTTGTCGCTACACCAGTTCATAACTTTTTGGAGAACTAGCTCCATTAGTTCGATTAAAACACTGATTGCAATCCCAGTAATTAGAATAGCTAAGTCATCGGCATACGCTTGTACATAATATCCAGAATCCGTTAGTATTTCCAGAAGTTGGTCCATGACTAGGCACCACAGTAAGGGTGAAATCACACCTCCCTGAGGGCAGCCTCTATTGGCTAACACCGAAGTCTTGTAATATCCTCGCTTTGAGAATACAATACGGTTTTTTAAGACAAATGTTAGCCATTTACAGATGAATCTTGAGAATCTTCCTTCCAGAGCACGCACCATTGAATCAAAGGATACATTGTTAAAAGCACCTCCTATATCCAGGCATGCTAGAAGGGTCATTTCTTTATTTTTGATAGACTTGTTGAGCTGATAAGTAACAGAGTGCAGTGCTGTTTCAGTAGATTTGCCTCTCTGATATGCATGTTGCGCCGGGTGGAGAGGACGCATCTTACTGAGTTTATTCCTCATATACCAGTCTACCAATCTCTCTAAGGTTTTAAGGAGAAACGAGCTTAAGGTGATAGGTCTATATGCATTTGGAGACGAATAGTCGGTCTTCCCAACTTTCGTTAAAAACGATGACTTCTACTTTTTGCCATAGTTTCGGTACATATCCTAATTTTAGCGAAGTGCTAAAAATTTGGCACAATAATGGAGACAAAGAATCTATGCCATACTGTAGCATTGCTGGAATAATTCCATCAGGTCCCGGAGATTTAAACTTCTTGAATTTAAAAATAGCAGTTCTCAGCCTAGCTTCCGTCACAATTTCTTCTACGGTATTTTCTTGCATTGGTAAATTAAGCTCAGGCACTTCGGCCTCATCTATTATTTCTTCGGCACCAGGTAAATGAGTGCTTATTAATAGGTGTAAGGCTTCTTCGTCATTTTCAGTATACTGGCCATTAGGTTTTAAAAGAGCACAATTGCCAACTTTAGGTATTCTCTGCATACATTTTTGAAGCCTAGCAGCTTCCGGTAGATTTTCTATTCCTGTAGTAAAATTTCGAAAGTAATCCTTCCGAGCTTTATCAATGTCTTTCTTATATAAATTCCTGGCTTTTTTATACGCCTCAATATCTGTTGCATTTTTTGACCGCTTTTTGCGATTATATAAACGGTTGACTGTAGCCTTCTCACGGTCCAGACTTTGGTTCCACCAAATTGGTTTTGAGCTGCGCTTAGCAATGGTCGGATTACTGCTAGCTTGGTATGACTCCATAATTGCTGAAGTGATTAGGTTTGTTTTACACTCAAGGTCTTCTACATTGGTTAAGGCATCAAGGGGGATAAGTGATAAATTCTGCTCTAGTTCTTCTTTATAAGTGCTCCAGTCTGACTTTCTTGGATTAGTGACTCTGATTTTATGCTCGGACCTCGGTCCATTTTCTATAGTAAACAAAATATGTCTATGATCAGATAGTGAATCTTCCTCGGAGACTCTCCACTTACTAATTTGTTCAAGCAAGTTTTCTGAGACTATTGTCAGATCTAGCACTTCGCTCCTGATAGCATTTTCAAACGTAGGTTTACTATCTCTATTTGCAATATATAAATTATTTCCAATTAAATATTCGATAAAATTTTCGCCTCTTATATTAATATTGGAACTTCTCCAAGATATATGGTGTGAATTAGAGTCACAGCATATTATTAATGGCAACTTTTTAGACGTGCAGTATGTAATCAGTCTGCGTACTTCTTCTGGAGGAGGGTTTTCTCCTTGATCATGGGGGAAATATGCCGATGCCATTACTGCAAGAGTACCGTCGCTCCTAGTGATGGTGACAGCAGCTAGATCATGGGTAAGAAATCCTGTCAGAACCGTTACTGGAAAACTAGCCAGTATAATAGCTCTTGGTTTCCCTTTTGTGTGTGCAAACACTATAGTTCCGTTATAAGAGCCAAGACCAAGGAGTCTATTATCGAAGCTTACCCATGGCTCTTGTATCATAGCTATGTCTATTTTATGTTTGTCAACATTATTTAGCAGGGTGCTGGTCGCAGCCTTCGCATGTTGTAGATTAGCTTGAATAACTTTAGTCATTTTAATTGTTTTTACATAAATCGTCTCCCGACGGCTTTACAGGAGCATCTGATATAGGGGTTTTACCTTCAACATTTCTGTCACTGGTATTTAAACAAGGTGTCGAAGGGGATCTTTCCCTGGTGAAAAATTCTGTGATTTTGCCCCTGGAGTCCCCTAGTGCTAGTCTTTTCGTTGCTCGACATTTATTTAGAGGCGAACGTGGCAGACTTCTTGATGGCATAAATGGATCTTTACTGGTTATGATGTCATTCGTTTTCAGGTATCCTGCTGCGTCGCCCTGACCCTCGGTTCTGCCAGCCGTATGCAACTGCAATGACGTTCTCTTCTGCATTATTGTATTACCAGCATTTTGATCTCCATCTTTAATCTCCGTGTCTAAGGACTCTGTTTCCGTCTCTCTTATTTCCACGGAGAGGTTAGCTTCTGGCTTTCTTTTCAGGTTTCTCTTTTTCCCAGTTTCATGGGAATTTTTTATGAAGGTATTGGTTTCATCCACACTTTGAACTACTGTGCTTACTTCATTAGAATTTAATTTTCTGTCCTCTTTTTGTTTCTTCTTTCTGAGAATAATTTCTGAGATTGAAGTATACTGAGCTCTTGCTGTGGACCACTGCGGTTTATTGTCTATTTCTATCAGACGCTTTTCGGAATCCTCGTCCATGGATATTAGCAGCCGGGTACCGTGATTCTCCTCATGCCTTGATAGTATTAGCCACTTCTCGACTCCAAAATTTGGATTTTGTTTTGTAACTCTTTCAATAATTTCTCGATTTTCGATCTTTTTACGTCCCGGTAACCATAATAGACCTTTTTTCTTTTTTGGTAAGTCTTTCACTAACATAGTTTTAGTTTTGCAATCAGGCCAAATGTTTAAAGTAGGTACAACACTCATAAGCCAGTCACGACTTTTTTCATTTTCAGCAGTGACTATTATATTCTGGTCTCTCCGAATCGTTGAACGAAACGTTGGTAGGCCATGTTCTACAGGTGTTTCAAAAATTGCTTCACCCATCGCATCAATAAAATTCAGCTTATCATTTTCGCTAAAATTCTTGGATGATATGCAAAAGATAGCTACTTGCATATCTATATTAGTTTTTACTTTGTCAGCGAAAGATTCGACTTGCGAATTTTTTGCCTTGTATAAATCCATGTTTAATGGATTCAGTGGGCTGGGAGTGCCCTTTTCCTTCTCCTCCGACACGTTAAGTAAATCTTTCTCTTGTAGTTCCATTTCATATTCCTTTACTCCGCCCATAGGGCCTACGGCACCCGTCACAAATTGAGATTCCTTCACTCCCATCTACTTAGGTCTTTTGATGTTAGTAGGACGTCCTTCGCAGTGCAGAAGTCGGAGGCGTGACCTCGGATGAGCCCCCCGTTCACGGTGGTATGGTCCCATCCGGTCGTCAATCGGCAATACACACAAAGACGGGATTTTCGCCGCATGATAGGGCAGCCAGGAAGGTAGACTAAGTCTCCCCGGGCCCCTGTACTATACGGCAGCCTGGTGTGTCACCCCAGTTCTTCACCTGTATCCTCGACTTCGACCCTCTACATCGCTAGCTCCGTCCCCAACAAAATTCTTTGTAGAGCTCGTTCCGGTCCTTCTTCTTTGTTTTTGGTCCGCATCTGCTTTTCTGTCGGGGTGTGCTCCCTTAGCCTCGTGCTTCCGTTTTAAAGCGCCGAAGACTCGCCTTTCACCCTCTTCCGTTTGTCACCTTAGGTGTCCAGGTTCCACGACGAGGACGTGGAAGTAGGATTTGCCAGCAGAGCTTATAAGATACAGACGGGCGTCTTTCAGGATTTTAAGTGTCACAGAGTTGAGACAGACTCTGTGACTCCTGAGACCCATACTGGCCTTTGGAACCCATAAGACGCATACTTCACTAATTATTATTATCACTGCTTTGAATATATTAAACTCAGTTACTTTCTCTTAAGTAATGTTGATATGTAATATTTACTTACGCGTTTTATCCTTAACACAATTAATATCACTTCAACAATTCAATAGATGATGACTATTATAATTGCACCTCTGTAAGTAATCATTGATTTTCACCACCGGGATGAATACTAAATACTTCTAAATAGATATTCCCTATCTTGGGTGAACCCATTAAATAATAAGTTGATAATGACACTTCAATTCACCTGTGTGAATGTCAATGGTTTTAATCACCTGTATGATTATTAAACACTTCTAGATAGGTATTCACTGTCTTGGGTGAACACATTAAAATAATAAGTTGATAATGACAATTTAATTCACTTGTATTAATGTCAATGATTTTAATCACCTATATGATTATTAAATACTTTTAGATAGCTATTCACTGTCTTGTGTTGAAACATTAAAATAATAAGTTGATAATGACAATTCAATTCACCTGTGTGAATGTCAATGGTTTTAATCACCTGTATGATTATTAAATACTTCTAGATAGGTATTCACTGTCTTGTGTGAACACATTAAAATAATAAGTTGATATTGACAATTTAATTCACTTGTATGAATGTCAATGGTTTTAATCACCTTATGATTATTAAATACTTTTAGATGGCTATTCACTGTCTTGGGTGAACACATTAAAATAATAAGTTGATAACGACCATTCAATTCACCTGTAAGAATGTCAATGGCTTTAATCACCTGTATGATTATTAAGTACTTCTAGATAGGTATTCACTATCTTGGGTGAACACATTAAAATAATAAGTTAATAATGACAATTCCATTCACCTGTGTGAATTTCAATGGTTTTAATCACCTGTATAATTATTAGTTACTTCTAGATAGGTATTCACTAACTTGGGTGAACACATTAAAATAATAAGTTGATATTGACAATTCAATTCACCTGTGTGAATGTTAATGGTTTTAATCACCTGTATAATTATTAAATACTTCTAGATAGGTATTCACTATCTTGGGTGAACACATTAAAATAATAAGTTGATAATGACAATTCAATTCACCTGTGTGCATGTCAAGGGTTTTAATCACCTGTATGATTATTAAATACTTCTAGTTAGGTATTCACTGTCTTGGGTGAACACATTAAAATAGTAAGTTTATAATGACAATTCAATTCCCCTGTGTGAATGTCAATGGTTTTAATCACATGTATGATTATTAGATA
>JAFIDM010132634.1:0-15812 GCA_023159025.1 Thereuonema tuberculata
AAAAGGGCACTTGAATTCCAAACATACAGGGTGTGTCGTCTCCTTGTCAGTATCTTTTGCAGTGTGTGAAAAAATACAAACTTGAAGGAAAGTTGGTTTGTTGTAATGCTGCTAACACTAACAGTAATTTTGGGGATGTGAAGAGAAAGCAGAATGAAAATATGTTCAGAAAAGTTCAAAGTGATTTAGTTAGAACTATTTTAGGAATTGGTTGTTAGGCTGAACCAATTGTACAATTCAGTACAAAAAGCTTGTGATTCGCTATACAAGGACATAGAAGTTATTGTTGTAAAAATTTATAAATATTTTCACATATATACAGTAAGGGTTGCAAAATTTAAGGAGTTCTGTGAATTTGTGGAAACAGATCACAAAAACTTATTTTCTCACAGCAGCACAAGGTTCCTCAGTTTGATTCCTGCAATGGAAAGAATTCTTTCCATTTTTTGATAGCCTAAAATCCTTCTTCTTATCTTGTCAGAAATGCCCAAAATTATTATTTGATTGTTTTTGAAAATCTAGAAACTGAACTGTTTTTGAAATTTTTACGTGGTACTCTACAGTTATGTAATAATGTAGTTCTGAAATTGGAAACTAATTCTATCACTGCAACAGAAGCATTTCAGAAATATTCTGAATTAATTTGTTAACTTCTGAAATGAAAAGACCACAAATTTATAGAAGTTATATCAGTTATATCTATATCAGAACCAGTTTTGATAAAGTTAGTAAGTTTTAGAGGATAAATTTACAAACTGAGATTGTCTTGTCTGATTTAGAAGAGAGTGCACAAATTGTTAATGAAATTATAAAACATTCCGTAAATATTGATGACCTATTTGATGAACGTCCATTGCTGAACCAGGTAATTCAAAACCACAGGGTAGATTGTGGTTCAAGTTCTGAAAAACTACCAGATACTATTGAAGAGAAGTGGAAGACAATTTTTAAGGTGTTTCAAAAGACTGATGCTTTATGTTGCAATATTTCTGAAATGGTTTATTTTGTGATGTCTTTGCCTGAGACATCTGCTCCAGTGGGGGTGGACTTTCAGTATCTACTGTTAAACAAATTAATTCAGAACTTTCTTGCTGTGAATTTTGTTATGTAATTAACAAAACAAACCATTTCTGGAAAAAGTGATGGGTAGTGAAAAATACAACTGATTAAATATAGTTTAATGTTTCAGGAAAATGTTAAGACTTTTAAGTAATTTGCTGGGTTTGCCCAAAAATATTTGGTAAGCCTAAGCAATAATCGATAATTATAATTAAAATTCATTGCTCCAAGTAGTTCCCTGCCGAACAAAAACAAAAAAAAAACGACAACTTTCGATGCAGAAAACGATAATGAACTAAAAAATGGATTTGTAAAGTGGTCAGTTAATCCTTTTCTGTAATCCATTTACTGGCATTTCATTTGATAGTTATTCATCTTTAATCAATTATGGAGATGTTTAAATTTAATTTAACTTAGTTCTTAAAAAGAGAAAAATTTGTATCGTGTCTTTCAGCAGAAATTTCCATTTTAAAAATTTATTATTCAAATTTTCAAAAACAGCCAAAGAAAAAAAAATAAAGTGAAATTTCAAGAAGAAATCTATAAACGTTCTTTTATTTACTTCTGTTTTGATTTTGTAATGAAATATTTATAATATTGTACAAAAAAAAGATAGTTTTTGCAAAAATTTTAAATATTTTCTGTCTCCTTTGTTGAACTTTACTTTAACCTAAAGTAAGTATTTATTTCTTAATTTCTAAAGCTTTTATTATTTAATTAATTTTGAGTAATAATAATATTACATTTCATACGTTGATTAAATGTCTCATATAAAGTGGGGCGTTTCTTGAGTTTACTGTTCTTATTTTTCCTTTAGAAGAAACTAGATAAAAACTAAATAAAAACATATTCAAAGAATGTACATATGAGACAAGAGATTAACTCACTTTGTTTCATATGATGTTTGTTTTGCTTACAGATTTTTCTTTCCAATATCCCAGTTTTTCATAACAATTTAATTTCCTGTAGGTTTAAATCTTGCAAATATTACACAAGTACATTCGTATAGATTGAAAATAATATTTTACGCTCACTGAAATTCATTGATATTTTTAATTAAGCCGTTCATCTGATTAGATTTGATAAGAACTTTTATACAAAAATTAATATACAATTAAGACTAGTTGGACTCCACCATTATCGACGGAATAAAAGATATCTTAAATCAAATTTGCAAGGACATACAATTTGAAGTTAATAAAGAACAAAATTGTGCTATCCCTTACCTCGTCATAAATTTGAAGCACCCAAACGGAAAATTTTGTAATTTTGTATTTCGTGAGCCCACCTTTGCAGGTATCACCCTGAATTTTAGATAATGAGTATCCAATAGATGATAATAGATAATGATTATCCATTTATTTCTAGACATTTTAAAAATACCATTAATCGTCATTACAACAACTTAGTAACACCCATGCAAGCAGCAATGTTAAGAACTTTTGTGTCCATTACATACCATCCTCATGCATTTCCGTAAAATGTGCAAACCCCACAACATTTGCATTTCAGCTGCGGCCAGATCTACTATTGCAGCTAACTTTAATACTACGCAGAAACGAAATACTTCTAATGTAGTGGTCGTTTATGTTCTTCGATGCCTGTAACATAACTGCTCCAACATATGGGAGACCCGTAGAGCGATCACCGATCGGGTGGACGAGCGCAGCAGGGGCATACACTACTAGAAATGAAATGTACCTTACATACAGGCACGCCAGCGTCAACTCTCATGGCATAGATTTTACAGAAGCGTTAATACTTGCAAGATCGAATATGGACTTCCACAGGAAATGTATGGAAACATACTTTATTTTAACAATACTTGCGACTTACAAAGTTTTTCTTATCGTTCATCGAGGGCCACCGTCTAAGAAACAAGGAATGAAATAACAGATAATAAATAACAACAACAATAATAAATTCATTATCGCTCATCACTTTCATTTTTCTTTCAATCATTATCCACTCCTTACTTTGATCATTTTCTATCATTAATTTTTCTTTTTTAAATTTTAAACTTTTTTAATTGATTAATTAAAATTAATTTTTTTTTATTTTATTTTATTATTTTTTATTTTTATTTTTTTTTATTTTTTATTTTTAATTATTTTTTTCTTCTTACTTTCTTTAAATTATTAAAAAGTTTTGGTCCTTAAAATTATAAAAATAAATAGGAATTTTACTTTTGGTGTTTTATTTTTCATTTCCTAATTATTAATGTAAAGGAGAAAGGAAAAAAAGAAGCCTTTTTTTTGCTGAAAATGTCTTTTAAGCCCAGCACAGAATAAACAAAAACAATTGCCTTTCCGATTCATTTTACGGGATGGATTAGGGAACAGCTGTTTCACCCTTCTACGGGATCATCAGCCCTAACCTGCCACTCTCGATAAAATGAATCAGTAAGGAGCCTATGATAAAGTCAACAGCCAACCTGGCTGTGACCTCCAAAATGCGAAAAGGCAATAAACAAATTGCGAAAAGGCAATTTACCATAGGCTGCGCCTTTCTGATTCATTCTATCGAGGGTGGCAGGTTAGAGCTGATAATCCCATAGAAGGTTGAAGCAGCTGTTCCCTGATCCACCCCGTAAAATTAATCGGAAAAGGCACTTGTTTTTGTTTATTCCGTGCTGGGCTTAATAGACATTTTCAGTGAAATTTGTCAGCACGTTAACCTTTTCTTTTGCTTAGAAGCCTTTTTTTGTTTTGATATTATTAAAAAAAGAAAAAAAAGGAATCAAAAATGTTTTTAGTTTTGTTCCTTAGGCTTTAATCCAAGTTATTTCAGTCTTTATGTCTGCAGATTCCTATGACCTTACCCAATCATCCAGCCTGTTTCGTGAACATTGCCACGAACTTTACTACTATGTGGCCTGCCGATTGGTTTCCGATCATGCAACTTTCAGCCATTCCTATGTGGTTCCTGTTTTCCCCACTACAGCTGTTTTATCATCACACCCAGCATACAAGAGAAGCCCCAAGACCGTTACTTCCTGTTTAAGTTTCATCTCGACTTTTTGCTGTAATGTTACTTGATAATACCGTCTCTCGACAACAACAACAACTAGTCGTAATTGAATATTATAATTTTTTGTATAAAAGTTCTTAACAAGTCTAATCAGATGTATGGCTTAATTATTGATACCTACATTCCTATTAGTAAAGAAAATAAATTTACGGAAAATACTTAATATACTTCGAACACACAAACAAATCAAGATAAAAGAATTTAGTTAACATGCCAAAAAACCTTATAGAAAAACAGTTCTATCAAAGACTAGTGAATCAAAATGCAGAGGAAAAGTTAAGACTAATTTTTTTTAGTTCTGATGAGGATCTTCTTATTTCGATTCTCCCTTGGTAGCTCAGGAAGAAAGGATATATTTTTATAATTAGTATTACTTCACTTAATGCGACTGTAGAAGAAGAAAATGTATATGCATATAAAAATGTATATAACTAAAATAAAATAGTCATCCAACCGCCTATATTAACGATTTGTATTTTAATTCAGCTTCGTAATTAAATACTGCAAAATATAATGTTCTTTCGATAATAATGAACAGATATTGTTCAACTATCGAGAAACCATTCTCGGAAATCTTTGTAAATTAACCATTATCACTATCACTATAAATAACTACAAAAACCTAAAAAAAAATTTTTAATTTCTTTTTGCTGTAACTATTTATGGTCCTATTATTTAGTCTATTCAAAATTTGGGACGACAAATATAACTTCTTTTCCTTTGTAGTTTCTTTTTATTATTCTATAAACGAAATAAGATATTGTTCAACTATCGAGAAACCTTCTCGGAGATCACTATAAATTAACCATTATCATTATAAATAACAACAAAAACCTAAAAAAAATATTTAAAATTTCTTTTTCCTATAACTATTTATGGTCCTATTATTTACGTCTATTCAAAATTTGGGACGACAAATATAACTTTCTTTACTTTGTAGTTTCTTTTTACTATTCTATAAATGAAACAAGATATGGACAGCAATTGGTAAAGCAATCACAGTGCTTCGCAACGTCTTCTGAGTAATCTTTACTTTAGAATAGATTGCGCCAAGGTGAACTAGAAAATGCGCGCCCTAGTCTCTTTGCGACCCAATACTATCTTACCCACCTCTATTTATGTGGAATTATCGTCATTCTTAACTCCAACCTTGTTAATACATTGAATTCCTAGTAATGATTTAAAAAAACCTTAAATTGAGAAACTGTGAAAAGATTTGAAACGGGGAGAACAAAAAAACCCAATAAGAATGGCCCATGAGGGGATCGAACCCACGTACTTTCCGTTATTAGCACGACGCTCTAACCAACTGAGCTAACTGAAGCCGTTCCGAAGCATTGTGGGATATGATTCCACATTCCGACAGAGAAACCGGGATATAATGCGTGTTTCAGAAGCCTACAAGTGTATTCAAAAATTGTTTTATTTAGTGAACATATAAATTAACGACACACTTAACATAATTAAATAAAGTTAAAAAGTTAAAAACCGTAACATGTTTCGATTAGCTTCCGCTAATCATCTTCGGTTGGATTGTAGGAGAAGGAATTATTTTGCCAATTTATGGCTTCGTCAGAAAATTCATGGTTCCACTCATCAAGGTAAACCAATCGTTGTGAAGCTCACAAGTCAAGTGCCATTATACCGTCAGAGGGGAGAGGACCGAGAATATTTAAAATTGAATACCATAATGAAAAATATTTTCAACAGAGATCTTGTTATTGTACGATTTATGCTTCAAAAAAAAAATGATTCGATAAATTTTCTCTGATAGTTATCATTCTGTCTGGCGATAATTTTCACATTATCCTTATCTATTTCGTGATGAAATTTATAAATATGATCGGCCGTATTGTACCTAAAATTACGCTTACTAATTGCCTTTTCATGCTCTTCTAGTCGTTTCCGTAAAGGCCTATATGTTTCTCCATAATAAATGCTGGAATGATTTTCACAAGGAATGGCATAGACGCACATTCTTATTAACACATGAGGAATCATACAACCCCCATTGATAAAATTTGCTACAGTAAAGCCTGTGGCTGCTACCACACAATTCCATAGTTCCTTAATATTCGGGCAATAGGATAATAAACCTCCGGGACAAATGGAATGCTTTAAAAAATCTTAAGCTTGATTTGACTAAAATTACTTGGATTATAAATCTTATTTAGAGTGTTCTTAAACGTTAAATTAATAAATTTCTCTTTGTAATCATTATTTAAAGCTATTTCCTTATTTTTTTTAAGTTCTTCTTCAAACAATATATAAGCAGATGAAATCAAAAAAGCTCTTCTAATTGCCCATATAAATGCATTCTTTTTAAAACTATTGGTTAGTGCAGATTTTGCTGTATCATAATATCTGCATTAGATTTTTTTTCGAAACACCTAGGTTTGAATGCTGCTGCCAACTCTTTTTATATTCACGTCCAAAAATGCGAAGGATGTATTTTCTTCTTCCTCATGAGTGAATTGAATTTCTTTATTTATCTGATTAAACCATTGAACAACCTGATTCGCACTCTTTGAACTTTTAATAATTAGAAATGTATCATCCACGAATCGTCGATAAAACACAACAGACGAGTTCAACTCCGGCATAGCCATGGCTTTCATATCAATGAAGGCCATGATTAGCGGAAGCTAATCGAAACATGTGAGGGTTTTTAACTTTTTAACTTTATTTAATTAGTTTAAGCGTGTCATTAGTTTATATGTTCACTATTATTATAAGTTCACACACGTAATATAATTTTTTAACCATTGTTTTATTTAATTTATTTCCAAAACACCAAAATCAACCGAAAATTATCTATTTGTCTGAAATTGATATATGGCGTGAGAGGCAAATCTGGCTGAGATTGTTTTTCAAATATAATCCTTTTTTCATCTAAATATCGCCATTTTTAATGTCAAGTATATTCATTAATATAGATGCTCCGGTGCTATTAAAAAAGATAGCTGGTTGTGAAAAAGAGTTTTCAATAAAATCTTAGAAGGATTGAAGAAAGCCAGGGAGAAACAACATTAAACCACAAAACTTTGATTTCATGAACATGTTTTCATGAATATGTTATAATATAAAACCTTCACCATCAATCAAAATAAACGTAGTGTAATTATTTACAGTTATTTTGAGTGATGGTGAAGATTTTATATAGATATTGCAGGAGGAATGAACTACGAAGTATGGATCAATTGTATATCCATCCATCCATCCATAGTATTCTGTCCGATGACAGGTCCAATTGGACCCTGGGGAAAGATACTGGGGTGGTTTCCTGTTGCCTGCCCCAGGACGCCATTAAGGAATGACGTCAGATCTTAGAGAAAGCGAAGAAGAGGCGAACAACACAGGCAAGGAAAGTGAAACAGCCAAGCCACTGCCAGTATTCGAACCCAGGTACTGGCGCACTGGCCGCAACGGCAGATCGCAGCCAAGACCGTACGGCCACGCCAGCATGGCGCAATTGTATATAATATGTTGTAATGTTTTGAGACTTTATATGAGGTTGATTATTATTATACATTTAAAGATTATAAAGTTTTAAATTACACATATGTGTAAAGAAACATTATTCGTTTTAAGAAAATACCGTATGTGAATGGAAATTTAAGTCATTTTCTCACTACAAAGAATTTTATCGTTTACCGAGTGATATCTGTATTCTGGAGAAAGCAAGCAAAAAAAGAATTATTTGATCTCAATGAAACTTAATATTTAAAACTTTATTTTCTTACCTAGATGCTATAGGATTTTTGATACTGATAAATTTTCTTAAGGCTCCTACACGTAAGTTTATGAATCATGTGGTCCAGTAAAAAATACGGGGTTTCTTTTCTCGTGAAGAAGATTTTCCAAACACCTAACAATCTAAAAATCTCTAATCTTCTTTTATACAGTGCTTACAGATATTTAAAAACATGTTTTTTTATCAAATTATCATAATCTCACTCATTACTTCTCTAGCATTCCTTCAAAAAATCTCACGACAATATCTACAATTTAAAAAAATTATATTGTCAGGTTTTACCCTTAGAAAAATGAAGATACCAAATTAAGTGTTAATTCATTTTATCCTATTTTAAACTTTGTGAATAATTAAGATATTAGGCCCTACCAATAAAAGCTAATACCGTATTGAAATTTTTTAAAAATTTACTTGAAGTAAATTATTACCATAAATTATACTTTACCAAAACAGGTAACAAAACAGGTTTGCTTGATTTGTTCTTCTTTTTAGTAAATTTCAATTTTGATATCTGCGTTGAAATAATAAGCTTCGTTTTTACTTTATTTGTTTCGTATGAATAAATGACCATGAAATTACTATTAGTAGAATTAAAAAAATGATATTGGTTTACAGTTGTAAAAGTAATAAATATTTCATAATATTGTGAATGTTTTTTAGAAAACTTACTTAGGAATTCTGTTAATTTGAATTTTATATGTTAGCTTCAAGAATTGGAAGATCAATTGATGGTTGAAATAAAGTCATCGATACTCTGAACACATGTTGTAGGGACAGCATTTTCAATCCGTTTTGTTCTGAATAATTTTTTAATGAGTTTCGATTTTTCAACAAAGGAAATTAATCCACTTTAATCTATAGAATTCATTAAGTGATTATTGAAAGCTTTAGAGAAGATATTTTTTCCAGAGGGTTCCAAATCGCTGCATATTACGCGATATTTTCTATTTGAGCATGAGGTTACATGGGTTGCAACTTGGAAATTCTCTTTTTTCAAATAATGAATATTTTCAGACAGAGTGCTTCAGTATTTGAAAAAAAAATTAAAATGTTTTCATAATTACCGAAATATTATTTAAAATAATAAATTTATAAGCGTTATTTTGTTATTTTGTTTTGTGTGTTTTGTAATAAATCGTTATTTTAAAAGTTGAAAGGAACTTCCACAAACAAACATTAAAATTATGTTAAAAACATTTATAACAAACAATTCACTGGTTTTCTGAGTCAGACTTTTTTTTCGGAAACTAATATTTGATCTTCTACTGTCGTTTATAAAATTTATAAACGTTCTTTTATTTAGTTCTGTTTTGATTTTGTAATGAAATATTTATAATATGATATAAAAAAATAGAAATTCGATAGTTATGACAAAAATTATTTAACTTTGTTTAACTTTATTGCATCATTTATTTAACTTTGCTTTAACTTACAGAAAGTAATTTGTTTCTTAATTTGTAAAGCTTTTATGATTTAATTAATTTTGAGTAACAATAATATTAAATTTTATATGTTGATTAAGTGCTCATTTAAAGGTAGATATTTATTGAGTTTATTGTTTTTGTTTTTCCTTTAGAAGAAACTAGAAAAAAACTTTTATTTAGTTCTGTTTTGATTTTAGAATGAAATATATAAAATATTACATGAAAAAAAGTAGAAATACGGTAGTTATTGCAAAAATTTTAAATATTTTCTGTCTCTTTTCTTTAACTTTACTTTTTCTTAAAGTATGTATTTTGTTTCTTAGTTTGTAAAGCTTTTATGATTTATTTAATTTTGAGTAATAGTAATATTAAATTTCTTATGTTGATTAAATGCTCAACTAAAGGGGGACATTTCTTGAGTTTACTGTTCTTGTTTTTAATTTGGAAGAAACTAGAAAAGATATATTCTAAGAATACACATACTGAGAAAAAAGTTTTATTCACTTTGTTTCATATGATGTTTGTTTTGCTTCTAGATTATTCTTTCCAATATCTCAGTTTTTGAAACCAATTAAATTCCCTTTAGGTTTAAATCTTGCAAATATTCCACAAGTACATTCGTGTAAAAAAATAAATGTTCAGAAAATACTTAACAAACTTATCGAAACAAACAAAAATATCAAGATAAAAGAATTTAGTTCTACATGTCACAAAACATGATAGAAAAACAGTTCTCTCCAAGAATAGTGACTTAAAATGAAGACGAAAAGTTTAGACTAACTTTTTTTAGTTCTGATGAGGATCTTCTTATTTCGATTCTCCAATGGTAGCTCACGAACAAAGGATATATTTTTATAATTAGTATTACTTCTCCTAATGCGACTGTAGAGGAAGAAAATGTACCGTATATGCTCCAGTAGACGTCCCCGGCGTTTATTTGCAAAACTAGCCTCGGCTCCCGGCGCTTAATAGAGACCAGCTGCTATTAGAGACCGGCCATTATTAACAAAAACCTTCAGAACGCAATATTTTTACACTTAATATCGGCTAATATTACAAACAGCTACTTTATTTGAACTTCACATGCTACATAAGACTGTTTAAAGATGTCTTTCTGTACCTTTCGCTGCTATTCGTCGCCCGAATCCGCTATGATTGCCGGCAGCCTCACCGGAAGTTTCTTTCGCGTATTCTACCCCGTGAATCTTAAAGGCAATGTCAAATGACCGTTTCGGCGGCATGTTGTAAGGCAATGTACCGTAAGGTATTATGCACGACTATAAAGATACGGACGCTTACACTAGTACCGGTAGGCAGATATCAAAGACCCGGCTACTGTTAGAGACCGGCTACTATTTGGCCGTGTCCCCTCTGCAGCCCGGCGCTTATTAGAGACCGGCGACAATAAGAGCCTCGGCGTTTATTGGAGCATATACGGTATATGTATATGAAAATGTATATGTAAAACAAAATAGACATCCATCCGCCTATATTACCGATTTGTATTTTAAAACAACATAGTAATCAAATACTTCAAAATACAATGTTCTTTCTGTTGTTAGTTTTCGTAAAAAGTGAAAAGATAATGAGTAACTATCGAGAAACTATTCTCGGAAATCACTATAAATTAACTATTATCACTAAAAATAACAACAAAAATTTCAAAAAAATATTTAAACTTTCTTTTTCCTAGAGGCCTAACTATTTATGATCCTATTATTTACGTCTATTCATAATTTGTGACAACAAATATTACGTCTTTTACTTTGTGGTTTCTTTTTTACTATTTTATAAACAAAACAAGGTAGGGATAGCAATTGCTAAACCAATCACAGTGCTTGGCAACGGCTTCTGAGTAACCTTTACTTTAGAATAGACTGCGCCGTGGTGGTCTCTTTCCGACACCTTGCTATCTTACCCACCCCTATTTATATGAAATAATCGTCATTCTTAACTCAAACCATGTCAAAACTTTGCATTCCTAATTCCTAAACAAACAGAGCTAACAAAAGCTGTTGCGAACCAAGACAAACCGGCTATATAATGAGTCTTTCACAAGCCTCAAAGTATATTCAAAAATTAATTTATTTAATTTATTTCAATTTTCAAAACACCAAACTCAACCGAAAATTATCTATTTGTCTGAAATTGATATTTGTTGTGAGTGTCAAATCTGGCTGAAAATGTTTTTCAAATAAAAGCAGATTCAATCTTCTAAATGTCACCATTTGTAAATGTCAAGTATATTCATTAACATAGATGCTCCGGTGCTATTAAAAAAGACAGTTGATTGTGAAAAGAGTTTTCACTAAAATCTTAGAAGGATTGAAGAAAGCCAGGGAGAAACAACATGAAGCCACAAAACTTAGATTGTTTTCATGAATATGTTATAATGTTTTAAGACTTTATATGTGTTATTATTATACATCTAAAGATTATAAAGTTTTAGATTTAAAGATTATTAATTTTTAACATATGTGTAAGGAAACATTATTCGCTTTAAGAATATATGTGAATGGAAATTTAAGACATTTTCTCACTACAACGAATTTTATGATGTTTTTTTGCGTGATATCTGTTTTCAGGGGAAAACAAGCAAAAATAGAATTATTTGATCCCAATGAAACTTCATTTTTAAATATTCTATTTTCTTTACTTAAGACGATAAGATTTTGGCCTGATAAATTTTCTTAAGGCACCTACACGTAAGTTCGTGAATCCTATGGTCCAGTAAAAAATACGGGGTTTCTTTTCTCGTGTAGAAGATTTTGCTAAGTGTTTACTCCTAACAATCTCAAAATCTCTTCTATTCTTCTATTCTGTGCTTAAATATCTTATGAAAACATTTTTTTTATGAAATAATTACAATCTCAGTCGGTTTTCAAAAGGTCAAAGACAATAATTTTTTGCTCTCCCAATTTTTGAATGTTTTGTGATTGAATATTTATTTTTTAAGTACAATGTTGTTTAATTTTATGCAAGAATAATCTTTCTACAATTGAGTTACATAGGAAATGTCAAATATACGGACGAAATTGTCCAACAATCTAGTTGGACAATCTAGATAAACTGATAAAGGATATCTCAGAAATAGAAGACTCATTGGACTTCTTATCTAAAAATTATGATGTTATCATAATGATAAAGTAAGGTATCTAGAAAAGGAAACAGAAAATTTAGAAAAATATTCAAGAAGAAATAACATAGAAATTTTAAATGTCAAAGAGAATAGTTAAGAAAATCTGTATGAAATTGTGAGTAAAGTTGCAACAACAATAAATGTGCCAATTGAGAAACAAGATTTGGAAAAGCAATTCATAGATTGCCAACACAAGAAAACATACAAGATACAACACAAGAAAAAACTAAACCAATAATTATAAAGTTCAAAAACTTGCAGACAAAGAATGAATAGATGGAGAAAAAGAAGAGAAACAAAATTGTAAGTCAAGATATTATAAGCAATTGTGATGATAGATTGTCATTTATAAAAAATAGACTAACAAAAAATCAAAAATTTTTGTTGTGAAAGACAAAATTAAAAGCTAAAGAAAAATTGTATAAGTTTGTATCGATTAAGAATGGTACAATTTTGGTCAGTTGTTTGTATCTTGGCTGAAAGACTTAGACCAAAAAATGATTAAAGCCAATCGCAAAATTCTGCTTTTCATCGACAACTGTCCAGCTTACTCGAAAAATGTGAATCTGAAAAATGTAGAACTTGCTTTCTTGCCAACCAACACAACAAGTAAGATTCAACCAATGGATAGGGAGTAATAAAAGTGCTAAATCATTTCTACCGATAGCGTGTTGTTTTGCGATATCTGCAGTGTGATGTCTCAATGGAGACTCAACTGCGATATCTGCATTTTGAGTCTCAAATCGCATCACCTTGTGAACTTCATCTCTGCTGCATGGGAAGGCATTGATGCTCAGACTATCACCAACTGCTTCAGGAGAGCAGGATTCTTTAAGGCAGCGTTTCTCAACCTGTGGGGCGCGCGATAAAACTAAAAGGGGGGGGGGCGCGAGCATATCGAAGATCTGTTAAACAGATAGGTTTGGAGGGTTTTTTTTTTTTTTGGTTGAACAGATAGGTTTGAAGGTTTTTTTTTTCGGGGGGGCGCGATGAGAGTTGTGATTGAAAATTGGGTCGCAAGTACTAAAAGGTTGAGAAACACTGCTTTAAAGTACGATTCTTATGGCGAAGTGCACCAAACTTTAATTAACTTTGCCGGCTGCATCAATTCTTAAACTTTGTGAATAAAGTGAGATATTACCAATATATTCTAATATCATATTGAAATTTAAAAAAAAATACTTTAAATACATTATTACCATAAATTATACTTTATCAATTTTAAAAGAGGTTTGCTTGAATTCGTTCCTCTTTTTAGTGAATTTCAATTTTGATTTCTGCTTTGAACTAATAAGCCTCGTTTTTACTTTATTTGTTTTGCATGAATAAATCATCATGAAATTACTAATAGTACAATTAAAAAGATGATATTGGTTTACAGTTGTAAAAGTAATAAATATCCCACCCAAAACATTTCATGTAAAATAAGTTGCCAAGACTCACATGCTCATAGCGCTTTTACCGTTAGAAAGTTATCAGATCTCATGCAGAGCCAAGCCCTAACTCTACAAGACCTACCTCTAAAAACCCTAATATCTTGGTCAAAAAGTATGGCGTAGCCGTTTCGTGGCTGTCGCACAGACAATCCCATGGACTTAATATAAGAAATTAAGTCACTTATGGTTAATGTTGTGTAATGAAATAATTCCATGAAACGGCCAAGCTAAACTTTTTGACCAAGATATTGGGTTTTTAGAGTTAGGTCATGTAGAGTTAGGGACTTAGCTCTAAATGAGATCTGATAATTTTTTAACAGTGAAAGCGTTAGGAGCATGTGACTCTTGGCAACTTATTTTACATGAAATGTTTTGGGTGGGATTTCATTTCTTTTGTAAGTAATACAATTCAGCCTTTGGACTTTTGGAAGTTTGGAATAGATATTGCTATATAATACAGAACCCGACCCCCCCCCCTACCCTTTATGAGGGATTGGAGGATGAAAGTTACAGATTTCTTACTTTTTTGTTGTTATTTGTGTGGTAATCCTATCCTGCATAACACATTTCAGCTTTCTGGTACTTCAGAAAGTACCCTAGAGGTTTTCATGATCATGAGTCAGTCAGTGAATTAGTAACAACATTGACGTATTTTAGGTATTAATAAAATCCAAACTATAAAAGCCAGATAATTGACACTTAGCGCATTTCATTAGTCTGCTAACTGCATCTTATCCTGAAAATTTGAGCCCTCTAGAATTATCCAGGCTGAAGCTATAAGGGTTCGATAATACATAACCAGATCCCACCCACCCCCTTTATGTGGGGTTGGAGGGTGAGGTAAAAAATACGGTGTGTCTTTTCTCGTGAAGAAGATTTTGTTAAGTGTTTACTCCTGAAAACAACAAAATCTCTTATTTTCTTCTCTTCTGTGCTTACATATGTTACGAAAACATCTTTTTTCATCAAATCTCAGTCATTATTTCTCTAACATTCCTTTAAAAATTTTCACGACAATTTCTAACATTTAACAAAAGTACATTATCAGGTTTTGTCCTGTGAAAAATGAAGATACAAAATTTAGAGTTATTACATTTTATCCAATTTATGAATGAAGTGAGATATTACCAAAATAAGGTAATAATATAATAAAATTTTACAAAAAATTATTTGAAATACATTATTACCGTAAATTACAGTTTACCAACTTTAGAAGAGGTTAGCTTGAATTCGTTCCTCTTTTTATTAAATTTCAATTTTGATTGTTGCTTTGAACTATTTAAGCCTCGTTTTAACTTTATTTGTTTCCAATGAATAAATTCTCATGAAATTACTAATAGTGCAATTAAAAAGATGATATTGGTTTAAATTCCATATTTCTTCCTAATTTCTTCTCTTCTGGAACTATTATTATAAATCCACAACATACTCACATAAATAAATGCGATAAAACTTACATTTATTCAAAGAAATTTTCGAAGAGATATAACACGTCTCTTCTTCTTCAGCTTAAAATGAAATGTAACGAAATAAAAAAATAAAAAAGAACTTTCAATAACAATTCAGGAAGACTACGTGAATATAATATTACATCGATTGTTAAAAACAATTGGTATTAAAACAATTACAATAATTTAAGAGTAGTACAAATCATTAACCATTAAATACATCTAATTTTACTTTGTTTTTACAACTTTCACAATTTTTACTGACTATTTCCTTAGCCATTCTTGTTATCCTTTCATTTACTTGAATCCCATCATTTCTATTTAAATTACTACTTTTTGTGTTCCTAATATACATGCTTTCTATGATTTTTCTTGTCTTATGTTCTTTTTCCACGCATAAGATTTTAATCTCATTATTCATACAATGAGTTTGCTGAATACAATGTTCTGCCACCTCAGATTTGGTTATTGATTTATTATTTATGTAGCCATCGTGTTCCATTACCCGTTCCTTTAATGTCC
>JAFIDM010132635.1:0-15810 GCA_023159025.1 Thereuonema tuberculata
TTTAAGAACTACAGACAGTTTAACTTTTGTAATTGAAATCTTTTACAAGTGGATCTTGGTCGAGGAATTAGCTCAGGAAGGTGACAGTTTTCTCATTGCAAATCAAGGGACTCTAAACAATGGATTCTACTTCTGTTTATGCTTCGCTATCTTTTAATCACGAATATTAATCTTTTTAACGAATTCATTAATTTTGACGCCGCTTGACGTAATTAAAATGAATCCAAATTAAACGACTTGATGCAAGTTTTCATTATTTTTTTTCTTCAGAGAATAACAAATTTGTACTGTTCATATTCAGGAGATACTAAAATTTAAAAATAGACAAATTAGGCTATTCATTTTTGTCGATTTTAGGAAAACGAAAATAAAGTATGAAAGGAAAGTAGGCTTAAATTTCTTTAGAAGTGTTTAAATTTCACGCCAATCTTAAAATAAAGTCTTAAAATAATGGAGTAAAGGGTAATACTTACGAATATTTTAATAATAGAAAAAAGTTTTTGGTTCCTATCTTTTCCCTAGCTTTTGGTTCCCTACACTAAAGTTTCAGCGATCTAGGACTTACAGCTTTTGAGTTATCATAATTACAGCAGAAGGACTGATATTCATGTTTAAAAATTGCCTTCTAAACTTATTATTTTTTTCCCGTCTTTATAACAAAACTTACTCATCCACACTGGATTCTTAATACTACATTCTTATTCTTTGACTTCGTTTTGTACAAATAGTTGCACAAAACACTCCAAACAATAAATATCAATATAAACTAATAGTGAAAATGTGTCCAATAATAAACGTAAGATAATGATAAGTCAATATTTTGGATTTTAGCACATAGGATGATGTCTACTGAGTAAAAGTCTAATTGAGTAGTCTTCAGTGTTCTGAAAATGAATCCAAGTAGGCGGAGTCTTCGTATATTCATAGAATGGAATAAATATCTATAAACTGTGATATCACTTAACTAGTTCCGGTTCTGCACATAACCGAACCATTGGATATTCAGAGAATATTCATTTTCGAAAACAGTTAAATCATATTAATGGAAAATGTGTTTTCTTTTACATTACAAGGGTTCTTTTAAAACCACCACACATATAAAAGGTTAAAAATAAATTTATTGACAACAAAATTCACTATCGGTTTCTCGAGCTCATTAATTTTGCCCGCTCTATCAGATGGTTCACCTGATGAAGCGGGTAACATGAATTAGCTCGAGAAACCGATAGTGAATTTTATTTTAAATAACTGTATTTTTAACCTTTTATATGTATGTGGTGGCTTTAAAGGACCCTTGTAAAGTAAAGAGCACACGTTAAAGTATTGTTCGTATTTTCTTTCTTTTCTAGTTCGGAATTAAATTCGAGATTTTCTGGGATTCTTTCTTCGGACAACAGATGAACATGGCGGAGTTGCTTGCTTCAGTCCTAAACATGGCGAAGGCTAATCCAATGTGAATCTACAGCGCCTCATCGTAATTTCTTTTCTCAGCCTCTAATCCTGTAGGAGATTGCTGCTGAAAGGATCATTTACTGCTGCTTGGATAGAGACGGAAGATTTGAATTTTGGAGTGAAAGTTCCTCAATGACCATTGATTCATCAGTTCTGAGAAACTGTGCCACCTAAATTTGTCAATTTTTCGAAAATTACCTAAAAGAACACGGTTTTTTACTTAGTTAATACTAAGTCTTGACTAAGTATTTCGGTGAAAAGTAATCAATACTCATCTTAATTTTCGTGGTTCGGCATTCTGCAAAGTTACCAGTTTTTGCATATTCTACTATAAAGGACCTTAGGAATACCGAAATATGCTACTGAAAAGAACAGTGCTAAAATGAAAGGTCTTACGTATACTTAACAACAGAAGATAGATGCGTTCATTCTAAGTAGATAAACTGCTATTGAGGCCCTCCAGAGAATTCCTAAATGTTTCACCTCGAAATTGCTGCTCGTATGGAGCATAATACCCCGACAGCAATGCGAGTGTGGAAGTAGGGAACTGATGAGAACAGGACGATTCGAAAATCCGGAAGTGGACCACAAGCTGTGACAACACCACGGGATCTTTAGATAACTCATCCGCATGGCAGTGACAGATCGTTCAGCTAGTTCTCGAATGTTAGTGCAACATTGAAACACTGCAAGAGGTCTGACATTATCTGGTTCCACAGTTCGACGGCATCTGCTGCGCAGAGGAAAGCGTACATGCATTCCTTTGCAGAGGATTCCCTTGGGCCTGAACCATCGACGCCTCAGGCTACAATTGGCTCTTGAACACACCCCTAGATTGGCACTATGTCGTGCTTTCGACGAGTCCCGCTTTAACTTGGATTACAATCATGTCCGCTTAAGCATTAGACCCTATCAACGTGAGCGCCATCTTCCAGAATGCATTGCCCAGCGTTACACTGCACGAACTATGGTTGTACTGCACGAACGATGGGCGTGATAGTTTGGAGAGCAATTGGCTATCATAGGCAATCTCAGCTGCTATCGTAGGCTATCATCGGCGATCTCGCTGCAACTGCTACATCAGAGATGTTGTTGAGGCTGAATTCATACCTTTTTTCCGCCACACTCCTGGAGCCATATTTTAATAAGACAACGCCCGACCACATGTTGCCAAAAATATCCAGGATATTTTCGTAGCAAGACAGATATTCTCTCATTTCTGGTCTACACGTTTACCCACTGGAATATGTCACCAAGAATGTATTGAACATGTTTGGGATATGGTCACTCGAAACTAGCCCAAAAAACAAAGTTTTTTGTTTTTAATCAAGGATTTTTTGAACAAACTTAAGGAGTTTGTTCAAAAAATCAAGAAGTTTGTTTTAAACAAACTTCTTGATGAAAAACAAAAAACTTAAAGAATTTTTAACATTTAAGTGAAATAATTATAAAAGAATGTACATGTCTGTTCAATTTAGATGTGATATTAATTCATATTGTATTAACAATAGTATTTATTTATGATTTGATGCGATTGTTAATTTTGTAATATGATTTGCTTGTTACATTCACTTTGTTAATATGATTTGTAATATGATTTGTTTGTTACAAATTACTTTGTTATAATGATTTGTGTCGTAAGAAGAGATAGGTTTTCTCTTGCTTATTTTTATATTTTTATATTATGTTTTTTATATTATGTTTTGTATTTAATGAAGATTCCTGAAGAAGTCCTCTAATTCAGGACGAAATATAGAAAAAGAAATGTAAGATTTGTTGAGTCAATTTTTATATATATGATGATAAGAAGAAATACGTAAGTTGTAATGCAGAAACTAAGAATGTTTAAGTTTTTTCATTTTTAATTAATTTTAAGTTTCCATTGTTTTAACTATACTTTTCATTGTCGTTATCTAGTTTATCAAAGGTTATATATTGCTGATAGCTACATATTTGAATAATTTACTTTACATTTACTTTAATCAGAATCTTGACAATGTAACATCTCATTTAAACCAAATTTGATTATCAGAATTACAAAGTAACTTAAAGCTATTACAGATGAAATGTGCTTGTTTTTTTTGTTTTTTTTTTTTGAATTTTTTTTTTATTGAAATAAAAAATTGAAAACCAAGCACATTTCATCCATAATAGGTTTAAGTTACTTTGTAATTCGACCTTTCTATATACGTCCCGTCCGACTTTAGAAACCCCCTGTCGACCTCACCCCCTTCACCGCAAGGGATGTACTCCAGAAACTCCGCAAGTGTGAGAACTCGCATCCCGGAAGCGTCAGACTTACTTATCAGCATTGGCAGAGTGCAGATCCGAGTGGGTTCATCATCACTGCCGTACTTAATGTTTGTCTTAAGTTATGTATATCTCCGGTCGCTTGGAGATCGTCCACCACCGTCTTGATCCACAAGAAGGGTGATCCCTTGGATTTATGCAATTACCGTCCTATTTGCCAATCCAGGACGATTTACAAGCTGGTTGCCTTACTCGACGATTGTATGAGTAGCTTGTTCGCCACAATGCCCTCTCCCTTGTCAGAAGAGATTCGTTCCGTACGACAGGGTGTTTGAGCACCAGTATGTGTTCGAGCAACGAAGTTGGCGGCCAGTAAGTCCAGAAAGGACTTCTGTGATGCCTTCCTGGATGTCTCGAACGCCTTTTGGTCTATCTCACACTGTGCGCCCCACTGTGCGTCGCTGTCCTCGGTGGGAACAGTAGATTTTTGTGGCGATTCTTTGCGGAGGAATTATGGTAACTAGTTGCGACCCATGAAATATTCACGGAAGTAAAACAAATTCAACATTTTTGAAAAACACAAGATTGAAAAAGATGTCCTTAGCTAATTTTTTAAGAAGCCATGACTTCCACAACAGGCCATATGTAATTTGAATATCGGGTTATTTGTTAAAATAATATTATAATATTGTTAAAATGAAAAAAAATAAAAAATTGATTTACCACTTTCATAGTAGCCAGCGCTGCGGTTTCTCATTATGAAACATAATGACAACCTGCTGCCCTAAAAGAATAGGCTCGTCGAAATTGAAGCAATATTAACGGAAGTAAAACAAATGCCCCATTTTTGAAATATCCTGAAATTTTTGAAAAACACAAGATTGAAAAAGATATTCTAAGCTCAGTTTTTAAAAGCCATAACTTCCTCAATAGCCCACATATAATTTGAATGACTAAGCCAACTTTTGTTTAAATAAAATAAAATAAAAAATTGATTTACCAGTTTCAACAATAACAATAACAATAACGAATGTCCAACAGCCAATACCAATAATCCTGTCTCGGCAACAATGAAGGCACGTGCATCGTCATTATTCCCTACTTCGTTCATTACTGAGAGAGCGGCGACACAGTCGAAATTATGTAAAAATCGAGGTTTTGCAAACTCTCTGATGAATTTTGACGCATGGATTTCATGAATTTCAGTGTAAACTTCATTTATGTGGGAAAGAAAATCTCAATACGCTGATAACAATTGTGTAATCGCGATCTGTCGTGGTGGAGAAAATAGTAAGAGCGCCATCTTTAAACAGACGTGACGTCACGACTAACGTGTTCTAACGCTGCACTGTGATTGGTAATTTCAAATTACAAGTTTACAAAGACATGTAATTTTTTTTTTTGCCTGTTAATAGGATGATGTGAAGATTGTCCCCATCATCGTGGGTTCCCTTGGATCATAAGATCCTGGCAATGATTCCTTTATTCAGCTGCTTTGTTCTCCTTCTTACGACCGGTTACTTCGAAGACTATGTGTATCTGATGCCTTAAGGTGGTCCCGTAACATCTACACACACACAGCACATAACTGGTCAGAGACAGTATGAGTGAGTTTCTTTGCTTTCTGATTTTTTCTTGACTAGGTGTAATAAAGTTGAGATGTGAACTGCAGAGCACTTATTAGGGTTCAATTTGAAAGGAAAGTTGTCTAATAAACTTCTGCGAGAAACACTCGTATGTTACCTCAATCATTATTCAAAGGTTATTTCATATACATTATGTATATAAATATCACGTGTCATTTCTAAAACATATATATTCTACATATAGAAACATCGAAAAGGGAGGGAGTTAAAAAATTAACTAAATTACGTTTACTTATTCAGTATTTCGATAAAAATAAAAGAACAGTACTAAAACACATTTGATTAAAATCGTGTTTTTTTTTTAACTTAAAGTTAAGCTCTTAAATAATCTCACTTTTTTGAAATTAATATTCAAATTAAAGCAAATAAGTCATGCAAATTTTTTTTAAATAAAATATAAATTAAAATGTACTTGAGAGAAAATGACTTCTACAGAAGTCTTCCTTTTTATTTAGTTGTATGCTACATATACACTAGTGTTTGTGAAAATTGCAACACCATGAAGGAACCATCTGAATGGAAGGAAATTTACTACACCAATTACTAATAGGATTAAAGAAACGATTAAAGTTTGAGAGCAATGCAACATCAGTACAGACAAAAAATAAGAGTTGCTATACGCCGTGGCATCGAATTAAACAGGCCTTGGATGTGCCTGGGGAATAGCCTGCCAGGCTGCTTCTATCCGAGTTCACAATTCATTGGTATTGGCTGCTTTGATGACAATGACGGGCTAGTTATTGAGTGACTACATCCCAGACATGTTCAACAGGTGGCATATCGGGCGAACAAGCAGTAAAGAAGAGTATCTCTCTTGATTCGAAGAAGGGTATCTATCTTGTCATCATTAAGCGTGTTGGCAATGTTCTTTTTCATAAATCTCAAAGGGCGACAAATATTCTTAAGGCAACTGGTAAAATTATCAACTTTAGCCCAAAACAGAGATTGAGATGAGCCAAGATGAATGGCCCGCCTGGGGGCAATGGCTTTTACATGATAAAGGAGTATTGGTCTTCTGGTGTAGTATTATATCAGTGCTAACGTTTCTGGTAAACCGTAGTAGTTATCACTTTGGTGACACTAGTAACAAAGACATCTAAAAATAGTATTTTACGCAATTAAAATGAATTGATTAAATTTTTACTTTAAAAGATATTAATAACAAACGGAAAAGTATTGGAAATGGTTTCAAGAGTATTTCTTTAGTTGTCTTATTCAATTGATGTTATCTCAATATTTCATATAACTTTCATTAAAAGCCAGAAATGTATTTATAGAATAAAATTACTTTTTTTTCAGTAATTAAATCTACGTAATAATGAAATAAAAAAAAAGTACCAAAAAACTCCACCATCAAAAATGCACCATTAATTTTTGATCAGATGAACTTGATTAGAGTGAACAGTCCTAATAGATTGGTTTTACAAAATCTCTGTAATTTCAAATAATTCAGAGGTAAAGCAACAATTCATTCTATAATTAAATTTTAAATAATCTTAAGTTTTGATTGATAATATTAATGAGACACAAATTGGTTTCTCTAATTAATAATAAGACCAGACTTTGAATGAAGGTCAATGGTTATCTGGAGAATGTCTTCAAATAATATTGCAAGAAATATGTTTACAGTATCGTTTCTGGGATTCTATATCATGTAGCCAATAATAGTCAGTTTCTTAAGCTGGCATCCAGTTTCTGTGAGTCTCTTAAGGAACTTCTCAACTTTCTCTTTTACGAATTCGCTCTTGCATCTGTAGATAGGATGATAAGAAACGATTAGTGTCTTCACGTATTTCCCAAAACGAGCTGCGAATTTCAAAGCAAAGCGATCATGCAGACCTGGAATTCTCTTATTGGTGTTGATTTCGAATTTAATAATAATAATAATAATAATTTATTTGCCTTACAAAAGTTTGATAATACATAATAGTTATGAGTGTGACGTCCCTGTGCCTTAAGGGTAGTCCCGTCGAGAAGGCAGGCAAGGAGTCAATCACAGGCAAGAAAAAATAAAATAAAATAAAATACAAAAAGCATTACTGGTTACATATAATGGAGAAAACAAAACAGAGCATAACACAAAAACATTGAAACAAATAAATATAATGGGGATAAAAGGAACAGTTAATCTGTAATGAAAATATGAAAAAGAATTACACAATTGTGGAGTTTAGATCTGGTGATATATACAATCTACGTAAAATGATAATGAAATATATAATTAAAAATGTCATATAATTCGTGAACAGAAATTTTCGGATAAGGGGTTAAGCCTAGCCCAAATAGATAGAAAGTAAAGAGAATAGAAACAGAAATAGCGAAATAAGGAGGAGGAGAGGAGAGGTTGGAAGATATTTGATGAAGGTAGACGTTTGCGACTTGACAACGGATAGATTAGGAATTAACTTATGGGTTGGAGAGAAGAGAAGGTAAGAATGATAATTGTAAATTTGTGAAAGGTTATGTTAGTGTAGGCAGATGATGTTTTAGTTTTCTTTTGAACTGTTTTAAATTGGGACTTTCACGAATATTGGGGGGAATTTTATTCCACAGAGAAGGAGCAGAGTAGCTAACAGCTCTTTTTTGATAATTTGATGCGATTCTTGGAGTAAATAGAGTTGAGGAGGTTCTTGTATTGTAAAGATGTGACTGGGGCTTAGTAGGTAGTGTGATAGAAGAAGAGATATTTTTATTAAGTAATTTATAGGTGAAGAGAGCTGACTGTAAGTTATAGAGGTCATGGAAGGAGATAACTTTATATTTGTGCCAAAGAGATTTAGTCGAGTATTGCATTGGCTTTCCGTCCAAAAATCTTTATTTATTTCTTTATTTTTAATTTCTTTATTTTATTAGGAATTCCCAGGAAAAACACAGCAGCAGTTCCACACAGCAAAGGAGATTTGAAGCCTTGGGACCAGTTGTGGCATACCAAACTAGCAGTAGACCGATCGAAAACAGACAGATGAGAAAAAATTTCGTTGATAATAATCTCAGACAGTTGACACCAGCAATGTGGAACTACATTTGCAGAAGACTTTTTAATTAACTTAGAAATTTAAAACATACAGAAACAAATCATACACCTTCAAATAGAGCTTAAGATACTAGCAGTCTTTTTTTTTTTTTTGCAGTGGATTTAGATGTCTACGGAGATCATATTGAATTGCTTATATACGGAGATGAATTTTTAGCCATTAGATTTCAAATCCCTAATTCCATGTCAGAAAATTCAAGTTCATGTCAGAAAATTCAAATTCAAATATGATCTTACCCTTACCATTGTACCATATCCTTGTCTAAGAAAAAGAATAGATATTTATTAGTTGTTGTAGACTGATTTAGTGGATGGTTGGAGGCTTTCCCAGTTAAGATTGCTTCTGCATCTAAATCGGTAGAATGATCTATTTCTAAAATTGGGGTTTCCTGTCAAGATTATCTCTGACAATGGATCTCAATTCAGGTAAAAAATCTTAAAGACTTTCTGTGAAAAAACGGAACTTATATCATGTTTTCACAAGCATCTATATATCTCAGTCCATCCATGTGAGCATTATATAAAAACTATTAAGAATACCTTAAAAACGTACATTGAAAACTCCTTTGAGAATTGCCAGAAATTTTGTCCTGCATTAGAACAAGTAATCAATCGACAGGCCTTTCACCTTTTAAGGTTAGTCCTGACATTTATGAGGTGACCCTAAGTTATTCCAGCAATAGAGAACGATTTCAGGATATTCAAGAGCTGCTGTGGAAGAATCCTTACGCAATCTCACGTGAAGTCGATTCGCAACCATCTGTATGCACTCTAGGTCCGTACGCTGATTTTCCATGGCATTTGTGGCATTATAATCGTCCACCGCAATGTGGAATTAATTCCATGTCATGTCAATGTGTCCACTATTTGCGGACTTCATGTTTAATGATTTCCCACAAAGAATTGTCTGACTTGGTAAGATCTGGGCTGCGTGGTGGCCATGGCAGAAGAGAAGGAAAGTTCTCGGATCCCCAGCCAGTCCACGTGTCTGGGAAAAGCTCATCAAAGCTCAATCGAACTCTCAGTGAGAAATCAGCTGGTGCTCCTTCTTGTTGAAATCACAGTGTCTGCTTTGCCTTTCAACTGGAGTTCAGGCAGCAACCATTCGTTAATCATAAGTCGTCTGATTCGCTGGCCATTGAAGAAATACGGTCCAAGCAGATGTTCATCTGTTAACCGGTTCAAATCATAACGTGTGGTGGATTTTGTTCGAGTTCTTGAAAGAAATGTGAATTTTCCTTTGATCAAAAATAAACGATCTTTCGATTTTTTATAGATAGTACATTCATCACCAAACAGAACTGTTCATTGATCTTCTCTTGTTGGGAAATGTTGGAGAAGCAAGTTGCATGATTCTTTACGCCATGATAAATCCACATCTGATAGTCATTCCCTGACAACGGGCCAAAAAGGTTTTATTTTCAAATCGTTTCGCATGTGGTCGCTCATGGTTGACCACATGAGAATATTCAATTCGACTTCAAGTTTGCGAATCGACTTCACGGGAGATCGCGTTATGGATTCTTTCACAGCATCACATATTTTTAAATGAGTTGATGGTCTTCTCGTCCGATGTGAATCCTTCACGGATCCTGACGTAATAGTCTTCCGTTCCCATGCCGATAGTGTTCTCTTGGAAGGTGACGCCTTCCGAAATCGCCGCTGAAAATTGGTAATAATTTGCGAAAGTGTTTGTCTCGTATGCGATCATTCGTAAATCCAAATTGCAGTCACTAAATGCCCTTAAATCGAGTTTCCAACGCTGAGTTGTAGATTGCTGTGCACAATGCCTTCACGACTGTGATGCCATAAATGCTACGGAAAATAAGCATACGGACGTGGAAACGCATCAGTCTCTGCAGAGACACACGGATGTGTGAATACAGATGTTTTGGAGCCGTAATAGGCTCATCAATTCATTTCAATCCTGTTTACTGACAGGAGTATGCGGATGTTTCACCCACTCTATAGTAACTCACAGAATATGCTTTGCCTTCTGGGAATGCCCGCCAGCCACCACAGAGCAAGACCACATCCTTCATTATAGAGATTTCCAAGCAGCTTATACCACAGCAGCATAGTTCATTTCAGAAGGGGGATATCATCGTAAATTCTTTGAACAAATTCTTGTTGAGAGACCAAGAGTTCCTGATTCATCACAGCTCACATCATAATACTTTTTATTCTTCTGTATATAACTTTGACTTAATTTGTATATGTTTGTTTCCTTTTAAGTCCCACATTTCTCTTTTATCAATGATTTAGACATATTAGCTTCACGATTTATATTGACTTCCAAAACGCTATGTTGAAGTTATGACATTTTCTTTTTAATCATCCTGTATTTATAAAAGAAAATCATTCAGAAAATCATTACCACATACAAAAGAAGCACGATCAATTCTTGATAATTTAAACAGTCCAGTTCTATCAAAAATTATAAATTATCAGTCATTGGCTACGGCTACTGCAGTGTCTCGAAGTGCGGAGGCGTGTTTTTTCCTATTACTCAGTTTCATTATTTTTCAAGATTTATGGTAACTAGACTTTGCCAGGGCCTGTCAATTTCTTATTTGGGCAGCCCAGGAGAAATCACATTCGAGATCCTTTTGAAAAGATCGTTATTCAATCGACTTTTTCACAATCCATTCAGATTCTTTCTTCGAATTAGTAATTGATTTTTACTAATAAGATTGAAAATAATTAACAATAACAGAAAATAACCATAGGCTTCTTATGAAGACTAATGATTTCTGCATTGATCGAGGAGTTTTTAAATTAAATTAACAAAAATAAAAATCGTTTGAGATATCTTTATTACATAACGATATGAAATGATTTTAACAACTTATTTTCTGGGGAGTTTTAATCAATTATAGATTAAAGAGTTATTAAGAGATTTAATAAGCTATTAAGAGATTTATTAGAGTTTATTTATCCGCCATTTTTTCAAGCTTTCAAGTATGGCTTTACAGCATTCTAATGCAGTACTTTTATGGCTTTGCAAGTCCACAGCTATATTCTACTGATAATGTATCTTCAGTAATTTTTAACGTTTCTGCTACTTTATGATTGCTGTTGTACTTTAGTTTTGATTTATATAGTATTATGATTTGATCATAAAATAAAATTCAAAACAATCTTCCCCTTTTTTTACTTTAACAGTAAATTAAAAACAAATTTGACGTATTTATATAGCACCGTAGCAACTTTATTTGGAGCTTGTTGCGACGTAGTTTGATTGCACCTCTTTTCTTTTTTATTGATGTTAGGGAAATGTTAAACTGAATAAAATGAATTCATGTGTTGTTTCACATGAATTGCTATTTTTTTCATTCAAAAAACAAAATTGTTAAAACATAAAGAAAAGTTTTAAACTCCTTACTACAGGGCTACGGACATTCTATATACAGGGTGATTCACGAAGATATGCAGAAACTTCGGGAGCTCATTCTACATGTAAAAATAAAGAAAAAAGTCATATAAACATAGGTCCGGAAATGCTTCGGTATCGAGTTACGGCTAGCGAAAGATTTCGCCCATAAAGTAGTATCCTGGGTGAAATGAAGACTTGCTGGAAGTCTGGGAAGGTAAATTAAGGGGCGAAATCAGTGGTTTCTGTAGTGAATTTTATCAAAGGTAGATTTGTTTGTTTATTTTTTTCCTTCCTCGATCTGTTTGTTATTTTTTACGTAAGAGTAATGTTTATTTAATGCCAATTGATTTAAAGGTTTTACTACGGCGCTTTTCAAATGTTGTAAAATCTTAATACAAGATGTCGCTGCATGCGATTTAAATAATGCGTTGCGTAGCGACAATGGGCAGTTTGAGGAAAACGTTTACCAAGTGATGTGGCCGGTTCTGATTTTCCCACTGATAATTTATGAGAAAAGATGGTAGAAAGCCATCTTTTAGAAAGACGGCGATCTTTTAGAAAGACAGCGATCTTGGAAAGTTAGCGACGTTCGGCCTATGTGGCGTTGTTGCTAAGGAGTTAGGCTTAGACCTCCAACCCAAGGGTATTGATGCGACTCGAGAGTCCTTGCCGATTTCATGGATGGTATATGGAATCAAGTTCCAAGGAGTGTCATATACGCTGGTCAGGGAATTACGAAATCAGGGCGAAACAGGCATATCGATATCAACGAATAAGTCCGATTGGAAAGACATACGGAATCGAACATAGTCTTCCATGCGAGATACTCAGAGATATCTAAGACGAGGTTCCATGGTTTGCTTCTGACAAGGTAGGACAGACGTTCTTATTGTAATCTTCGGTCCGTGTGGATAAGATTTGGCAGCAAGAAATCCGTCAAGTTTAATGAAGAAACCCAGACTTTATTTTTGAACTTTTAGGGGCTTGAATATCGAACGATTGTAAACGTTCATTAGATTAATTTTGTGAATACAAGCTATGAGCTGTGTAGGCATTAAATTGCATTTAGGGAATTTCTCGTATGTAAGATTGTAAAGTGTAAGTTGAGAATATTCCAAGAGGGAATTATTTAATACACTCAGGTATTATGCCATTACTATAGGTTAGGCTTATCAAGTTGTTATTACACAGTTGGTGTATTTTAATATTAAATAATTCAAAAGGTCAAATAAGTTAATCTAAGAGAAATCGGTGAGATTTCTATTTTGTTGTATGTATATAATTTATACAGATTTAGTCAACTTAATTTTAGGTTAATTTTATTGTTATTCGAGAAATAATATATTGAAGTATTAGAAGTCAAGATGTTTAATCTGTACATTAGTTGTTAAAGGTTTAAAGATGACTTCTATTTAATTTCCTGAACTAAGTAAGCCTTATAAATACCAAATATTAATTCTTGTATTCTATAAATGTTTTATTGTGAATATAAAGAAATATCTTGATTCATATTAGTAACCGATTTTAGTTTCTGATTATGTGATGTTACTCTGTTGTGTCATTTAAAAAATATTGTTAATGGGCCTTTAGATAATTCTAATTCTATTATTAGATTTAGATTTCAACAGTTTCTTATGGTAGTTGACCTGAAAAATCGAATGAAACATGTGGCAGAACTATATCTCCCAGTGGTTTGAAGCTTATCCCACATGGAACCTACAAAACAGTTGGCAACACAATAATAGCTGTTCAACAATAATGTGAATTGCATTGATTTGATTTATTGTGAGAGCTCACAACTGAGGTGTAGTCCATTTGCGTATTGTTATACAACATTATGGGCGAAATCTTTCGCTAGCCGTAACTCGATACCGAAGCATTTCCGGACCTATGCTTATATAACTTTTTTTCTTTACTTTTACATGTAGAAGGAGCTCCCGAAGTTTCTGCTTATCTTCATGAATCACCCTGTAGCTATGTATATATGCAAATGTATTTTTTTATAATTATAATTGTTATTTAATATTGAGGATTATTATAAGTGAAAATGGAGAAATAAATTAAGTGGTTAACACAAGAATTACTGAATTTCGTTCATTAATTTAGGCTATAAATTATTTATTTATTTTAATTTATAGCGTAAAATAATATACTGAATTCCGTAATAATCACTTCATTTATTTCTCCATTTTCACTTATAATTATCCTCAATATTAAATAAGTTACTATCTATCTATCTATCTATCTATCTATCTACCTATCTATCTATCAGCCTTTAGCAGCCCACTGCTGGACAAAGGCCTCCCTCAGACAGCTCACTGTCTCGGGGGATGAAAGTCTAATCTCCCACGCTGACTTTCAACTGCGTGTTGGGAGATGCATTTTAACCCTAACTGCCAGGGTAAAGAAACGGAAGCGGACGGAAGGAGAAACAGAAGAAGAAAGAAGAAAGAAACATCCATGCCATAACCGAGATTCGAATCCGGGAACTGGCACACTGGACGCAACGGCAGACCTGCCGTCTAGCCGCATGGCCACGCCAGCTCGGCAAATAAGTAACTATAATTATAAAAAAAATACATTTATTCATTTATTTATTTATTTATTTATTTATTTATTTATTTATTTATTTATTTATTCTCTTATTTATTTATTTTAAGAGGAAGCTGACTAGAGAAGAGTCCAGAGGAAGCGTACTAGAGAAGAGTGCAGAGGAAGCATACTAGAGAAGAGTCCAGAGGAAGCGTACTAGAGAAGAGTCCAGAGGAAGCATACTAGAGAAGAGTCCAGAGGAAGCATTGACACGAAAAAAAAATATTCTCAATGAGCAAACGATAAATAAATAAAAAAAATAAAATAAAGCACTCTGCTACCATTTCGTTTAAGGATTACGAACAAACTATAATATAGTGATAAACTAAAGAATGAATAAACAAACAAGGCCACACTAAGATTAAAGGATAAACAAAAATTTTAAAATCACTGAATAAGCAAAATAATTGGTAAAAAAAAACAAGAGTAACTAATTTATTAATGAACTTTCCGCTCACAGATGCATCACGGAATTCCTATTCCTTCGTGGCAATGGTAAATACGATAATAGTAACAGTAAAAAAAATTAACACAAAGAATTACTCGGAGTATCTTTTCCTCCAAGGAATTGTCAAAGTAAATGTAATGTCATTAGTAATTAGAAATGTAATGTCAATTAGATAAACGACTTAACACAGGAAAATGTCGCTTTAATTGTCCTTTCATTTAGGAAAGTGTAGTCAGATAAATAGAAAGAAAAGATTTGTTGGTACGTGTTGTACGCATAGTCTACGTAATAGGCCCATAAAATCTGTCACTTACGATCATCATTGCTGCTTGCAATACACCATGGGATTCCAGTTTGTGTTAAGGCATCCAATTCACACGCGGATACACATTAAATAGGTACCGTCGTCGGGCGGATGAAAATACTTCACTGTAATGACTCATTGTAGCACTTTTAAAATACATAACCACTGGCGCTTATCCCAGTTCATGAATTCTGATGCGGCGGTCAAGTCGCGGCGGTCGGCAACGCCCCGGACAGATTTGAAACTGCTCCGCAGAGTAATTCGGCATCCAGCAAAGGACTACAATCGCTTTCTTCCCAGCAATTGTTACGGGTCAGCGGGCTACGAAACAAACTTGGCTGTGGCGGCTAACCGACGTCATCCCGTCAGTTCTTGCTGTGGGCTTTTTACGGCTCCGTCGTGTCCACCAAGTTCGCAAAACCATCAGTTCTCGTGGCAAACGTGCTGGGGTATTTCGGCAGTTGAAGGTACCCATACGATCGGTGTTTCGTATCCGTCATCATACCTCTCCTATTTCACCAATCTTAGTCCTTATTCATAATGAAAGGCAGAAATTAAAAGGAAGCGTACTAGAGAAGAGTCCAGAGGAAGCATACTAGAGAAGAGTCCAGAGGAAGCATACTAGAGAAGAGTCCAAAGGAAGCGTACTAGAGAAGAGTCTAGAGGAAGCATACTAGACAAGAGTCCAGAGGAAGCATACTAGACAAG
>JAFIDM010132636.1:1880-15808 GCA_023159025.1 Thereuonema tuberculata
AAGCTAAAGGAAAGAATTCGCAGCCTGAGCTGTCACCGGGAAGAGACAGAGACTCACCGTTTCCTCCTTTTTAGGACTCATCAGTCAGCCAAACTACACCGATGAGAGACTCAGAAGGTGCGAGAGGTTAGCATCTCGGGAGCGAGATCCTGCATACTAACCTCTCGCACCTTTTGAGTCTGTCATCGGTGGAGTTTGATGGTTGATGAGTCCTAAAAAGTACGAAACAGTCCGTCCAAGTCTCTTCCCGGGGACGGTCTCTGAGGGTGCGAATTCTTTCGTTTAACTTTGTGCCGCCGTTTCTTGATCTAATCCGACACGTTAAATTTCTCTTCATTTTAATAGTTTATTCGCCCAAAAAATACAAATCCTCGATCATAATCCTTAAGCTACCAAACTCAGCAAGCTGTGAAAGTGCAACCAAATGTATTCCATAATAATACTATATTTGAAGAACAATATCTTCCCACCATTTCCTGGTAGCATTAAGTCGAAAGTCAAACCCAAGTCAAATAAAACTTCAAATGAAATTTTCTAATTTGCAAGATAACATTGGGTTACTTTGGTATTAAAACCTATATTTAACTTTGTAAGGTTTTGGAAAATATTTTTTACATTTGAGAATTTGAAGCTAAATTTATGAAAAATATAATTCTTTCCAAACATTACTATTCTTTAGTTCAGATGTGATGTTTGAACAAACAAGAAATTTCAACGGTTAAAGATCAACTTTCATTTAATTAAATGATGCCAAAAGATCAAAAGGCAGTTTTAAGATAAACAAGAAAGAAAAGCTTTTTTAATCTTTCGAAGAATCCCTGGAGACTGATTTTTTTGAAATGTGTTGGGTTGGCCAAAACGTTCTTTCGGTTTTTAAGTAAAAATAAAAGACATTTTTCATTTTCACCAATAATTTTATTGAACAACATCTTCAACGATTTGTTCCACTACTTTCTAACATTTTTCAGACAAATTCATCATTCCGTATTCCCACAACTTTTTATTTTTTTGACTAAAAAAATGTTCCACGTGCCTTTGGTGTCTTCCAGGGAATTTAATTTTTTTCCATGAAGAGAATTTTGTAAAGACTGAAATGATTGGAAATACGAAGGTGCAATGTCAGGTGATAACGGAGGATGAATCAGAACTTCCCAGCCAAACTGTCAAAGTTTTTGCCTGGTCAACAAAGACACATGCGGTCGTGTTTTCTTGCGTGCTTAGTTTTTGTAAATTGGTCGACACAAAATTCACCAATTTTGATAAGCTTTTGTGTTAAATGCACAGTTGTCACATTACAATCTAACAAAATGATATCGAATGACGTTAAAGACACCTAAGCGCTACTAGAGCAAACGTACGTAAAAAAAAAACCGAATGAACTTTATGGCCAATCCAATATTTTGGTTCTTCTGGATCACACAATGGTTAACGAAGATAAGTTTTTCTTACTGTGATAATATGTTTTTAAACTTTAGTGATGAAGGAATGAATGCTGTCTTGTTTTTAATCTAAAAGCTGTTGAACCTCATCCTCAATTTTTAATGATTTTAATCGAAATCAACCTTGGCATCACCTATGTGATGAACAAAAAATGTAAACGACAACAAACTTCGAAATAAAACGTTAAAATTAATAACCTTAAACGATTACATGTTTCGAGCAGTACTTCAACCGCTCATCATCGGACCTGGATACTAAGTAACATAATAAATCAACCTCTAAACAGATGACGACAGCCAAACCCACAATTCCTTAAACGAACAGTGCAAGCGTAGTAAAACCAGAGAAAACCATGAAAATTTAATGTTTTCATTTTTTGAAAATTTGTTAATAGTTTTTAAATTTAATTTTTTATACTTTTTATGTTTGGGTATGTCTGGTTTTATTATGCTTCCACTGTTTAAGGGATTGTGGGCTTGGCTGTCGTCATGTCTTTAGAGATTGATTTGTTATATTATTGTGTATCCGGGTCCGATGATAGGTGGTGGAAGTTTTGCCCGAAACATGTAACGTTGTAAATTTTGACTTTTGTCATTTCAAAGTGTTTTGTCGTCTATATTTTAGGTTTAAGATTTCCACACACATTAATACAAGCAGTATAGGGTATGTGATGTTGAATCATAACAAACTTTTGTTTTGTTAAAAAAAGTGAGTTCACACTTTCGTGAAGTTCCTAAATCGTTAATTGTTCTATATTTCGGATATAACTATTCATTCTGAACTGTTATTAATGATAATTCTGATATTATTGGATTGATATTAAGGGTCATTCCATCTTTGACGATTGTAATTATCCGGCAGCCTTTCACAGTTTCGAACTGCTTTTAGAGCTTTGTGTTTTCTTTGGCCAATGAAAATGCACTAATAAATTCAGGGTGTGTCAAAATGATTTGAACGATTTCAAAATTTCATTGTAAAAATTGCATTGAATATTTTAGTAAAGGAATTGTACATTTGGACACAGCAATTTTGGAAGTTTTTTTCCCCAGATCTCATAACTGTCTAATATGAGCATCTTACGTTACACGACAAATTCCTCCCAAACACAAAGTAGCATGGGTCTGTCGATTGTAGCAATTGCAGCTTGGATGCGCATCTTCAAGTCGCCCAGATCTGTTGGTAAGAGAGGTACAAACACTGAAACACTGTCTTTAACGTACTCCCATAAGAAATAGTCGCAAGGAGCGAGATCCGTGAAACGGGCCGGACACGTCACCAATTGTTGATCACCAGAACCCGCACGGCCGATCCACCATTTCAGCAGTTGTTCGTTTAGGTGCTGGCATATTGCAGTGTGAAAATGGGGTACTGCCCCATCTTGCTAGAAAATGAATCCTTCCTTGTCCGTCTTCAGCTGTTTCAATAGCTATTCAGTTAACATGTTGAGATACAGTACGCTTTCTTCTCCTCCTGTGGCAGCCATGTTCTCTGTAATGCCACATTACGGTTTACAACAGAAGTTTATGTATCTAAACGGCGCATCATTCTACTCAACAGATCCATGCTACGAGTGTTTCGCATTTGAGAGGAATTTGAGTACCGTGCTGACATTGTCGTTTGACGAAAGGTGCTCATATTCAACAGTTATGAGGTCTGGGGAAAAACATTGAAAGTATCTGTATCCAAATGCACAATTCGTTTATTAAAATATTCAATACAATTTTTACATCGTTCAAATCATTTTGACTCGCCCTACACTGTGGCTTACTGTGCTTTTATATGCAGTCGGACCTCGATATAAGGTCACCCCTTGGGACCTCGCGAGAGTGACCTTATAAGCGGGTTGACCTTATAACCGATTCATATGCATTTGGCAATAAATAAGCATTATATAAATACAGTATAATTTTTTGTAAAATTTAAGACATACGTCTAATACGTCTAAATTTAATTTAGTTGCACCAATTCAAATTCATGGAATCGGAAAGAAATTATTTTTTAAAATTTTTTTAAAAAATTCGGAATAAAGTTGTATACAAACAGTATTAGTATGCTCAAGCAAAGTACTGATGTACAATTGACCTTACGTAAAATATTCTATAACACAGGACTGTCGCGATTTTGGTTTCATCTTTTGTACAATGTTTTCTAAGTTTTGTAGTTTCTGAAAATGTTCTTCAGCTCCCTCATGGCTCGTAAAAAAATGTCTTACGACATTTAATGCTCTCAGCGCTTCTGCTTGTGTCACCGCTTCACTTTTAGTAAATTAGAAAGTTATTCTCACTTTCTAATGCTTTGGAATCTAAAACTTGCCAAACAATTTCGGAAATCGAAGCTTGAGAAGTGATAGCAATTTCATCATCAATTCTCACATATTCACTTTCCCCTTCTATAGAATAGCCACGATTTCTGAGATCTTGTATTAACACAGGTAAAGGAATATCGTCTTCATCATCTTTTTTCCTGGAAATTTGAGGGGATGAAGTGGTTTGTGAAAAAACTGTCCCCTCCGTCAATAGGAGAAATGACGCCGATAAAAGATCGTATCCACGGAAAAATTCTTGGAATTGAATCAGCGTGGCACTGAAATCACAGACAAAAGTGACCTAATATGCGATTACGGTATTTAAGACTTGACCATATATCCGATAATCCATATCAAAGAATTCCTATTTAATGAGCCGGAATTTAGAAAAGTGACCTTATGTGCGGGTGACCTTATATCGAGGTCCGACTGTATTTTTTTTTTCGTAATTATGGAACTTACTAAATAGTTGAAATAAAAAAGCTTGATTAATTCAACTATTGTAGTTGTAAATGTTTATACTACGTATGTCAGTTTACAACCGTTATTCCGATTTTTGTTTTGTGTCTATCTTGGTAATTTTTATTTTATTGTAAATAATTGCCCAAATACTGTATAAGACCGAATAAAATTGAAACAAATTAAAATCTCGAACAAGTTCTAATATTAGTTCACTAGGAACACTTCAATTTCAACCTCTTTATCTGTTTGCAGCCAATTAGTACATTTATCACATTTTTGAAATTGTAATTCTTTTCGGGCTTTAAAACCAGCAATGTAAGTAAGAACAGGCAAAATATTATCAGAAACATCATTCAATGAAAAGGTTTTATCTAACACCCTAATACAGGCGACCCTCGACTTTCTCACTTAATTGGTTCCTGAAAATGTGTGCGAATGTTGAATGTTCGAAAATAGAGGGATGTAAAAAAAAAAACCATCAAAAATTGTATTTTAAAATACAACATAATTAAGTTAACGAGGCGTGTTTAAGTGCTTTCAGATGTTTTCTTTATAAACTTGCCAAGAGTTAGTTGATTACCACCCTTTTTTTTCTTTTCTTGATAGAGTTCTAATAAATGCTGTGTCTTTCTCAATCGCCCTACGTACTTGATATATACGTTCTCCCTTGGGATCACATTCTTCCATGATAGTCATCTACATTGAATATTTGGCTAGGAGAATATTGTCCATCTACAATAATTTTGGACAATGAGAAAATAAATTCTTTTGCAGCTTCTTTATCTGCATCAGCCGATCTTCAGTGAATTTAATATTATGTAAGAATATCTCATTTGAAATTTGTGGAACCAGCCATTGAAGCACCGTGTTAGAATCTTCTTTTAATCTAGTCTTCCAATCTTCATGCAAACTAAGAGCCTTAGCTTGAATAAAACTCACATCGTTTGATCGTCAATCCATGATGACAAAGATCTTTTCATTTCATCCATCACTTTGGCTTGTGTTTTTGAAACAATCTTTGAAGATATATTTCCATAATTTTGAACGTATTCCTTAATTGTATTCTTATTTTTCAAAATTGAACATATCGTAGACCTATTTATGTCGTACGAACGGTCGATTGAAGCAAAAGAATCACCGCTTTCAGAACGTTTAATTATTTCCATCTTTGTCTCGATCGTATGAAGTGTATGAGTCCTTAATTCCTTTCTGTTCGTATCATCACTGCAGTTTCTCAGTTTCTCACACGGGTTTATCAATTTATAAGGGCGAAATATTTAAACATTAACAAATAAATTGGCACAACACAATGCATCGACACGCACCCTAACGCAAGACTAAATCTGTTTAATATGACATTCGGCCACCGCCACCGCGGCTCGGAATCCTAGTGATGTCACAACAAGTCCGCTACTCTAGGCGGCAATGTGTAAAAGTGCTCGCTAGGTACTGTGCTCCGTGGAAGCCAGCAATTTTTGCATTATCGACAAAAATCTTTAAAAATTGAATTTTTAAAAATGTTTGAAATAGCTAATTGTGCGAATGTAGAATGTGCGAAAGTCGAGGGCCGCCTGTATAAGGGTTAATATCAGTTGTTTCTTGATAAAATTTATCTTTAGAAAGAAGGGTTTTTAGTGAAACTGTGTTACCTTTACACGACAATATTACAGCATCTTCAAATCATGATCTTCGCTCACTTTCTGAGACTTGTAAAAGCCTAAAATAATAATTTGCTCCACTAATTTGCCTGTAGCATCCAAACCTGCCTTCTAAACTGTCATTTTGAAATTTACTGAGAGTGTAGTGGAAAAACAAAATGTAACGTTCCTAATAATTTATTAATCAAGAGAAAAATCACAAATGGACCGTAAATATGCTTTCGCACACTGAGCCAACATCAACGGGAATCCTGAATAGCTGTTTCATCCTTATTAGGAATCAGCAGAGTTTACCCTTGATGTTTGGTTCAGACTGCGCGAAAGTTAAAGGGCCGTTATAATTAAATTCTTGTTATAATTAAATTCCTCAGTGCCTTTCAGTGAAAGGAGAAGGGGTTAATACTGTGAATTTCACGTGATTTGTTTTCTTGATTTATTTGATTCCCGGGAGCGAGAATGGTTTCCATTTAACTTTCGCGCAGTCCAACATCGAGGGTAAATTCTTCTGATGACTCCTAATAAGGATGAAACAACTGTTCAGGAACAATTTAAAAGCTTTTGCAGCATTGTGTTATGAGATATAAAGCAAAGAATTTGAAAACCAATTTCCTCAATATTCTCTAGGACATTATCATATTTTTCAGTTGAGTAGATGTTAAGGAATTTTGCAGGAATAATAGTTGACAGTATCTTTGTATTTTGATAGAATACTTGGGATCATGAATACCTGAGCTGTTTTTGCAGTTTTTGATGAATCTGTTGTACTACATCCATATATAGTGCCACCTTTAAAATTTAATTGTGGATTAATGTGTATTTCATCTCATTGCAAATTAACAAGAAGTTCGTGTTCTTTTAAAAACTCCTTTTTTAGATTTCAAATATTCTAAGCAGCTCTCAAAATTATTTGATAAACTTTAAACTACTAAATAATTTTCTTATGTTTCGAGAGTGAGGAAAATATATATATATATACACACACAAATTTACTGTCATATAGAACTAGATAGATTGAGGGTGAATGTATAATCTTTTACTAATGCTGCAAAAATTAAAGTATTCCCATTATATCTTCGATTATTTTCAATAATAGTGGCATCCAGATTGTAAATAGGTCCAGATTATAATTGAACTTGAGTCATGTTTAGTTCATCCTGTCATTGTGCATTGTAGGAACTCTGAAGTCGAGGTGACTGTATCATATCTGGTGACTTCAATCATGTGAACGTGATTTACAGAACCCAGGAAACAGTTGTGAATTTTCTTTAAAGTAAAATTTTCCTTGCCATTTGTTTGCCATTTCTCTAAAAAAATTTTCCTCTCGTCAGAAAAATAGTTACATCAGTGATGTGAGTACTGCACCGTAAAAAAAGAAGCACTACCTTGTCAACCTGTGTCTGCATCAGGAGGACTTCTACCTGATGAAACAGTGGCAATTTTTTTAAAACCATGGAAAATCAGGATGTCATGGAATTGGCAGGACAGCTAAATGCTTAGCTCCAAAGGAGATTCTCCAGACACCACATGATAGTCAGAGTACAATATCATCTTTCATTGTTTCGCTTTTCTTGTACAGAAAATATCACAAAAGTCAGTTTCCAGTTCATTCACAAAAACACTTAATTCAGTTCGTTCTGCTTTCGAAAACCGCTTCAAAGATCTATAGACACTTTCTGGTATTAGAAGTTTCCAGAACTTTTAGGCCTCTAGATAACAAGGCTCATTTTTAAAAAAAAATATGTTAGGCTTATACCATTCCCAGATTGTTTAGTAAACAAAATTCAGTGTTTAGTAAACCATGTTTTTCATGATAAAAAATAGACACTGAAAATTTTATTGACTTTTGTATTATACTAAAAGAAATATTTTTGTGTTCCCCTTTTTTTTCTGAAAACCATCATGCTTTTATTGACATGGTTGTAAAATTTCAGAGAGAATTTGTGAGGGAAATGGAATTGTTTTGGTAAGCGCAGTTTGAAGATCTCGGAATGGACCACTTGAGGTTTACGCCCGTATCGACGTCACGTATGACGTGTAAGCACATGCGGCGAAAGCTTGTGGGATAAACAAACATATAACTCTGTGTGAATTACTTAAAAAATCGTTGATATTTCAATATGGATCGTTCAGTACTGTACAGATCCTTATTATAATAATTCTATAAAAATGCTTGGAATATCCTTTAATTGAATATTTCCTCTACATCTACACCGGTTACAACAAAGCATATGGCTTTGTTTATCCCACATGCGAAGCAGTAGCCTGGTGGGATATGTTGTAACTACGAAGCTCCGCCTATCCTCAAGTGATCCATTAAATTATATCCTCCTTTGAAAATATATTGCTGTCGTCTTCTTCAATAGGATATAATCAACTGTACATCCAATCTGAAAATTTTGGAAGGCTTACAATCGTTGCATCCAAATCAAATCTTTTAGTTTAGCCTCTATATCTACTAGGGTTAAAAGCGAAGCACATGGCTTTGTTTATCCCACAAGCCAAAAAGTAGACTGGTGGGATATTTTGGAACTACGAAGCCCCGCCTAACCTCAAGTGGTCCATTGTTAAAAATTGAGAATTCATTAAACGTTTGAAGGGTTGTAAAATTAGAATCGGATTAGCTAGAGGGGATACAAAAAATCTATGCGGTATTTACTATGCGGTATGATCATTGGTCAAAATCTGAGAATTGGATGTCAAAATATCTTTTTTTTTCGTTGAACTGAGATGGAGCGATCTTAAGTCAGGCCAAGGTGTGTTATCTCCTGCATTCCAGTCCTCTCCATTGCCCCCCCTGTGTTGACAGGGAGAGGTAGGGAGTCAGTCTGTCTGATGGTAACGAATCTTAAACCTCTTGAGAAGGCAAATGAAACTCCCTTTAAGCTGGTGGTTAGATGCTTTATTACTAGAGCAACCGGACTTTACTGTCGTTTAAAAATATTATTAGTATCTTATATTTTAATACTCCTTGAAAATATATTCTGTAATTGAAACTGTTATTGAGACTTAGTACGTATATAGAAAAGTAGAGAAAATCTTTTATCTTAAGTCAAATGTTTAATGTTTCTAATTCACATGTTTATATTGATATTATGGGGGTGGCCAAACTTCTTGCTTAATGTAAAGATCCGCATGCGATATGCGTCAGATGTTTGAGATCCGCAAGACATGAAAAAAACTTACACATATTTGGTTGTTGCATGCACAATTTGGCTAAAAACAGTTATGTAAATATTAAGAAATACATGTACGGAATAATATTTATTCATATATTTAGTTTTTAAATTGTTCGTTTTTAATAGCTTCAATAATCCTAAGCATGTACACATACACTTAACAAAATTTTCAAAATTCTGACTAATTATTGTTTTAACTGTATGAAGCGTATTCAGAATAGTATGGCAATGAACTACGGAAACATCTTACATGGGAAGTGCGTGACCTCGAACGCTGAGAACCGCACGAAAATGTGCTTTCATTCTTATGCATACTGCGTCTTACCAAGAGAGACATTTTAATGATCACCTATTGAAGGTCCAAGAGAGGAACTTTAGGAACGCGAAGAAAGAAAATATCGATGTAATAGAACCAAAAACATGCATATTTGAATGTCATGACTATATTGCTATATTTCCCTCTGCTTAACATAATTACGCTATCTGAACAACAAACTTTTCCTACTGACCTGATAGTGTTGCACAGCTACTCAGTCTTCAAAGTGCGTTAGCAGACAACAGCTGAGTTTTGCATGGGAATGACTCGTACCAATGTTTTTGAGATGAGCGATTTATAATCGAAGCACATTTTCGTGCAGTTCTCAGCGTTCGAGGTCACTCACTTCCATTGTAAGAAAAATTGCTGATCCCAGATTTAATCTCTAACTCAAATTCAGCAATTAAATTTAGGATGTAAATTCTGAAATACATTATTCACCATGAGTATTAAACTTAGCTTGTAATCCCAATTTATACTTCGTAAGTAATTATAAAGCTTGAAAACTTTTTATTTACTTTTTATATTAATTGTGATGCAAACAGGAAGTCAGCCAAGATATTTCCGTGAGCCGCTCATTACATGTCAAAGAGCCGCATGTGGCTCGCGAGTCCCATTTTGCCACCCCTTAATGTAATAGATGTAAGAAAGGCACTAGTAGTTCGATAAAGTAGAGATCAGATTTAAAATGTGCATGTCAAGTTTCAACACGATTGATTTCGCATTTCAAAAGTTAACTGAGGGTGAGAGATACGTAGGTAATCTATAAGCTCCGTTTTAGTAAGTAGGCTAATGAAGAATATATTGTGTAATAGAAAAAATTATACTAATAGTTGTCTGTCATTTTGTAGATTCATCGGCTGATTCTTGCACAATGCTGTTCCAAGATGATGAACCCCAAGAGAGACAAGATGACTACCAAAAAAAGTCAATGAAAACTTTTAGACGTTCTACGCAGATGGAGAATGAGAACAAAGCTAACAATGATACCACATCCAATACCTTTGCTTTCGCAAGGCACAAGGACAACTCGGATGATGCGAAAGCCAAAGTAAAGGATCCTATTGAAGAAGCTGTGGTCGGCGACGTTCAAATGCTTCTGAAGAAGATTCAGTTGCTGGAGAGTGAAAATGAACAGCTGCGAACTTCAGTCAACCGTCTGAAGACGGAGAAGGACAACACTCCCACATTGAAGGAGTTTACTAACCAACTTGAGCATAATAGTATACTGAGAAAAGAACTGCAAAACCTCAAACTCGTCAACGAAAACCTGACCAAAGAAAACGAGCTGAAAGAGCAAATGAAGGAAGCCCTAAAAAACCAGTTGGAGAGTCAGAAGCAAACCATTGGTTGTTTGAAGAAGGAGCTGCAGGAGTTCAAGGGAAGTAACAGTGGGAACGACACAGACAAGATAGAGACCGTTTCGTTGAATCAAAACCCCAGTAATGTAACACAACAAATGCTCAGCTATTTGAAAAATGAGAAAACCGTAATGGAGTGCATCAAAGCCCAGTTGCTCTCACTAACTAATGAAAAAGCTGAATTTATGCAGGAGAAGTTGAAACTTCAGCAAAAAGTGGCGAGTTTACTTTCAGAGGTAAATAAACTGAATGAAGCCCAACGTAAGCTGGAAAAGAAAAATTCTTATCTTACGTCGAAGGTTTCGGAACTACAAGATATAGGTTCACGTAAGAGCAGTGAAATTAAAACCCTGAATAGCGACTTAGAGGGAATGCAGAAAGATATGACACTGTTGCAGGATGAAATAGACAAACTCAAACGAGACACCAACAGTTCGCAGAAGAAAATCGATGACCTGCAAAAAGAGAATTCAGCGTTGTTAAAAGAAAAGGAAGAAGACAAAGTTACGATTGCAGACTTCGAACAGAAAACTTCCAATATTAATGTTCTGAAAATGCAGATCCAAGTCGATAAAGAAATCCAGCAAATTCTAGAAGAAAATTTGAAACAAAGAGATCAGCAGATAAGTAAGCTTCGGATGATCCGGGATGCTCTCGTGGAATCTATTGTTGATGAAATATTATTAAAGAAGAAACTGAAGCAGAGAAATGCCGCCGAAACTTCGCAGAAAATGGAAAGTACTAATGAGAGCAACTGGAATCCAACAGACGAATTTTCTGGCCAAGGAGACGAAGAAGAATATATTGTTCTTTCTTCCTTTGAGGACGGCAGTGCTGAGATAACTGAGTGATGAGGTAACTGAAGAAGATCTATCCGACGACAACTTCCCATCCTCGCAGTGTAATATCGTTTACATAACAACAGTGGGTACTCAGACGTTGTCGACAGCTTCTGATCAGTGTTGTTCTAATGAGAACTGTTTCTATGAGCAAGTATCGTGCTTTAAAAAGGAAATTCTCCAAATCGATAAAAGTGATTATACATCTGAAATCAAAAAATGAGGGATCTGCTTATGGTTTAAAGAAGGTGCAGAAAAAATGCAAGTGGTTAACTGAGGAGTGTTCTAGGCTGGGAGTCGCCGAAAGTAGTAGAAAAAGGTTAGAAGAAGAATGTGCAACACTTGTTCGACATCGTAGTACAAAACGTCTTTATTAAAAAAAGAAATCTCAGTAGCCACGAAATGAAAGGCAAAAGCTTTATATTTGGTTTTTAAATGAGAAACCATAACTAAGAAACCATTTGCCGTTCAATTGTCGTTTTTGTTACAGGCTGAAGAATAGAAAAGAGGATTTTTTTCTTTAATCCAGTGACATCGCCTTGTTTTAATTTATTAATAGTTAATTTGTGTAGAAGGGCAGTATGGTCTGTAGGTTCAACGAATTTAATTAAGAAGTTAATGTGTGCGTGATTGTTTTGGCGGGAATAGATGAGGTGAGCGGGTCGCAACCTCAGTGTTTTTAGAGAGAGTTGTTTGCTGAGGCCATGCGGGGCGGTTGACCCGCACGGGGCTCTGATGCCCCTGCTGGCACCGGCCGCAAACGGTTGTGTAAGGAGTAGCTCCGTATTTTTTAGAGAAAGTTGTCCGTTAGTATCAAGGTGTTTTGGAACGACGTCGGATTGTGCGTGTGTGCGTTTCGGAATGGTACGCCAAACCGTTAGAAAATTCGCAGTGTCCAAAGGAGCGTCGGACTCTACATTTGGACGAAAGGCGACCGATGTCAGTGAGCCGCCGAAGCGTGTAAACTGTGAGTATCGAAAATTTTCAGTAATTTAAGGGCGAACTAAAAGGTTACGTCTTTCTAAGAAGAACAGAATTACAGAAATTCATAAAAGGAAAATGGGAAATTTAGAACGATAATGAAAAGGAGGATTCACTGAAGACGAGCTTTAGTGCCGACGGAAAAGCACGAAGTTGCGGACAATTTCGCATAGGTTAGAATAAGTCACCTGCTTCGATTAAAAGAAACTGTAAAAATGCTAATAAAAACAGTTGGGTGGGTGTCTTACAAGTAATTTTACGACAGTGTGAAACAGGCTCGGATGAGGCGAAACCCTATAGTAGGCACACAAGGTGAGGCCATTAAGATGTTGCAGTGAAACTTAAACTTTGGGGGTGAAACATGTGTTATCTATGATTTAGTCATTAATCCGTACAAACTATTGGGCGAAAGGTTGTTCAACAGGTTGTTAACCAATTTCCGAGCTCAGGAAAATATATGTTAAGTGACGAAATTGTTTTGTATTATTAATTTAAGAACAAACATACTAGGTGAAAGGTCGAGCCAATCGCCATTAAGACAGGGAGAAAAGAACTTTGTTGCAGTTCTGGAAAAGACTTTATTAGTGTTTAGTAAAAAGGGGATTGTAACAATTACAGTTAACACAAATGTATTGTGTCTAAAGACTATTTTGGTCTTATTGTACTTGGGTGTGTTTTATAGTATAAAGAAAACTTACCTTAATCATTTATTAATTAATTCAAATGATAGCGGAGAAGTCTCTTACGAAAGCTAAGTATCCTATTTGTGTGTATATTAGACATGTAAGTTTGATTCACAGAGTTTGTTTATCACATGTTTTATTTACTCAGGGATTACAGGTACTTGGAGGGGAAGGTTATACTTTTGTGCCAATATAAAGCAGAATAAAGTGTTATTTTGTTTAAAGGTTATTTCAATACCAACAGAACAACCTTAATTTCTGTTCAATGTGTTATTTCAACTTAATTCAAACTTAGATTCACATCGCCTAAAGGGGTGTAAAGTTGTATTTAAATTAGTTTATTGTGTTAATAAAAGTGTGGGTGTGTTTTGAACATTCTGCCTATTGTTGTTTTTGATTATCCTTTTTTTTGGATTAATATTTTTGATAATCTATTTAATAAGAAGATATATTTATTATTAAAAATGGAATGGGGTGGCGTATTTAAAGAGAGAAAAAGAGGTTAGTTGACTCCGTTAACTGCTTAAAGGCAACTGTATTGAGTGTGTTTATCTATTATTGTAATTGTTGTTAGTTAATTGGAGGGACATTGTCGTAGTAAAACCCGAGCCCAGCTGCTGCGACGTGATTATCCCATAGGTGAAGCCAAGAAAACTAATAAGTGAAAAGGAAAGGTATTTTTATTTTGGTAGCAGAGTTTTTTTTTT
>JAFIDM010132637.1:4384-15808 GCA_023159025.1 Thereuonema tuberculata
GCCTCTGTAAAAGATGATGTTCTAGTTAATGCTGTAGAAAAGTAAAAGAAAATTGATCCACATTTAGATATATTTAACTATGAAGATAAGCAATAATCATGTCATACACAAAACAAAGCAATTCAATACTGATGTCCTTCGGACGAGTTATTCTGAAAGATTGATCATAGTTACAGCTTCGTTTGCTTTTTGTTTTAAATTTAAATATAGTAAACAAAGTTAAATGTTACAAATATAAAATTCATTTCCATACTTAATCTTGAAGGCCAAATTTAATTAAAATTTAAAATAATGATTAAAAAAATAATAATATTGTAACAGTTTATATGTAAATATTTTTTTTCTGTTTCCTAATTATTGGTGTTCTGTTTATTTTTAAATTCTTTTCCGTTACAGCCGTTTAATTAGTTAATTCATTTAAATTCATTATATTCTTGTCCAATCGCTGTATATATTTTTAATTACTTATCCAATGAATTCAACTTTGTAAAATCTATAAAAACCCGTGTTTTATGTTTAATAAATTCAATTCAGTTCAGTTCTAAACTTGACTCGTTGCTTCTTCGCTCCTACAAGACTCTCCCACAAAGGCCATTACAATATCAAACATTTTATTTGTACTTTAAGAAAAGTACACTAAAAAACTGAGACTGTTTGTTTCAAATTCCAGTATACGCAACCACCCACCCTCGTATTAAATGATATAGTCCTCAATTGATAGAAACACCGAAATCTCTGCTATTTGTTGTCGAATGATTCGCCATAACTTTGACAACGTGATAAGATTTAAGCGACTTAAGCAAACGAGGTGTGACAGTAGATGATGCAGAGATGCATCATTTTCTCTCTGAAGTCAACACGAAATTTGGATTTGCCAGAGCAACAATTTCAAGAGTATACCGCAACTATACATCCATCAAGGAAGACATCCATGGCGAGACACCGCTGCGGCCCATGAAAAACTCTGGATAATCGTGAGCAGCATCGTATGGCACATATTATAACGTCCGACTGGTCTGCGACATTGCAGCAAATAACAAAATTCAATACAGGGTCACATGTAACATCACCGTTAGGACAATATAATTTTCTCTTTCTTCTATGGGTTGTAGGAACCGATGGCCCACTCGGTTCCCATTGCTGACCTGACAGCTTAGGGCTCTGAGCCTCGTGAGTGGGCTGGTGAATTTCGCCACAGGACGCAAGACGACTGAAACATGTAAGTTGATCCGATGAGTTTGCGGTTTCAACTGTTTTCAGTAGGTAGACAAAAATCCATGAGGCAATTGATCCCGCATGCCAACATGGAAGAGTCCAGGGCGGCGGTGGCTTTGCTGTGGTGAGGTTGCTTTCAGCTAGAATGCACTACGATCTGTGATACATCTGCAGACATCATTGATCGGCGGACCCTAAGTATCATCCTACGAATTGTGAGCGGCGATTTGCTCCGTGCTCACAATTTTTTTATTTTTTTTTAAATTTTATATAAGACGGTTCCCTTAAGTCACGAGGATCAGAGTTAGAACATCGTAAGTTTAATGTAAAAGCATTATAATGTCTAATGTAATAAGTTTAGTGTAAATTCAATATTTTCAAATTCTATTTTTATGTAATATTTATATTTTGTATGATGTAATATATATCTATATATAACTTATTGTATATTTATTTATCTATTTTTTTGTTCAAAATGTTTAGAATTATTCTTTTAGTTAATTTTTATTTTAACCTTTCAATGTCAGAGGGGAGGGGGGTGAAAGACACCCAGAATTCTGGGAATAAGCCTTTCTTTTTTTTCTTTGTTATATTTCTATTTTTTAAGCATTTCTTACCTGGAAGCGGACCTTGAACTCTGGGGTTCAAGAGTGCACCTGCATGGCCCTTTGTTTCGGCTTGACCCTTCCTTTGAAAGGTCATTGGCGTGGCAAAATCAGAGGTCAGCAAGGTTGCTTGACGTCAGAGGGGTATTGTTTTTTTTTTTTGTATAAAAAGAGGTAAGAGGAAAGGAGAACATACAGAATCGAGATATGACCACGAAAGACAGCAGGCGATAGATCCAGACATTACCACGAAAGGCAGCAGGCAGGAGATCCAGCCGTATCCATGAGACCCTTTCGCAACTTAAGGCCAGCGAAGGCCAGATGCGGACAGTCTCTGTAAGGCCGAGGAAGGTGCATGAGGCCATGGGCGTGCGTTGACAAGCAACAGCGCGGGGCGAACAGCTACGTTCTCGCAACTAGCAGTTTTTTTTTTATCCTGCCGAGTGTTTCCACAGATGAAGGAGAAGTCTCCAGTCTCCCTCAACAGCAAAGGAAATCCACCGTCCAATAGGCTCCTCGACGTCAGACGTCTCTTCAAAAAGAGCCCATGAAGTTCCCCAGTCCTCTTTCCTCAAAACGTGTACCCGTATGAACCTGACAGAAGGCAACGGCCCCGAGCTTCCGATTTTGCCAGTGATGTTCTCCAGACCTCCGGGTGTTTTTGTGAGTATGGCGCAGCTTGTCCGTTGAGTTCGTTGTCCGCATATAATTGTTTTGGTTGTTTTAATATCTATGTATTTATACATATATGCGTATAGATATTTTTTTTTGAGGGTCCGGACCAATTTTGTTTTTTTTAAATTTTTTGGGGGTTATTATTAACATTTATTTGATGTCGAAAATGCATTAATACTTGTAAAGAAAGATGTAATATACTTTGTTTTAAATGTTGATTAAATTTGGACAATTTTAGTGAAGAAAACCTTGTCTCTTGGTGTTCATATTTTGGGGGATTAACGGGGGTAATCTTCTTACACTCATCGCCGTAGGCCTAAGGGATGCTTAGTAGCTCGGGAAGGAAATCCCGATTTCCCTTGGGTGGGGGGTTAATGCCCGAAACGGTCTCTTCTTTTTTTTATATATATATATATATATATATTTTTTTAATTTCTTAAAACTTTTAAAGATTTTCTTTTTCCCCTTTTTAACTGCTCATCATGTTTAAAGATTTAGTAATTTTATCTTACGCCATAACTTGGGCCCAGCATGGCTTCCATGGAGAGTTAAAGCGGGATTAAACCTAATTGTAAATCTTTGAGTAATTAATCCAAATGGGAGAAAATACCCGTTACAGAATCAATTGCACACTTTCATGCCATGCATTCACTCGGACTGGAGCGGGATTTTTCACCAGAACAATGTGCCACCACACACATCCTCAGTCACCAAATTATGGCTTGAGGAACATTCCTCTGAGTTTGGCACATAAGTTGGCCCATTCGTTTGCTGGATTTGAAACCCTGTGGGATGCGCTTTAAAGTACAATCAGTATCAGGATTTCCCCATTGGCGTTTCACCCTTTGTACTAAAAGCAAACCTTTAATCAAATGAGATGGTGACCTTAAAGTGGCACCAGATATACTACTTTTTAACAAAATGACTTTCATGATTGATGCGTTTATTCCAATGTTCGATCAGTTTGTTCATCCTGGCCACATGAACGTCAGGACCCTGATATTAAAGCCATTTTTAATATCATATTGGACTTTTTCATTGCATGTGAAACGTCGACCTGACAACCGCTCTTTTAAGGCAAGGGATATATGAAATCAAGGTGAGGCAGATCAGTAATATACAAGTGGACATCGCAAAACTTCCCATTGGAAACCATGTCGCATGTTCTATATTTTCCGTGAAACGAGTGGTCGAGTATTGTAATGAAGGAGCATCATGCTCTCGTTCAGATGACAAGAAGATACCTCTCTAATATTGTTGTCAATTTCTTTAAGATTTGAATAGGAGATTATATCCAAGCGGATCGCCAGTTTCAAATGACAGCGAGCAACTTCAAAGACACTCAAGACAAAGATCATGCGGCACTAAGCAGCCCTGTCCTCTATCGGATATTTCAGCAACTGCGGCATTTTTTGGCAAACGCCAAAATTTAATTTCTAACTGTTGGAAACTTATTTTTATGATCAATCCTCGTAATTTAAAAGTAAATTAAAGCTACTTTTGTCACGATTTAAACAGGACAAATTACAAAGAAAAAAAGGAAAGAAATAACATTTTAAGGAAAGCAGGCTGTAAATTCTTCGAACTTCTTGTTACAAGTTACTTTAATAATTTAGAATTTTATCATAAAATGGAAAGCTGGTAAAAAGTATTATAAGTTTGTTCTAATAAAATAATCTATACGTTTTTTAATAAATAACAATGTTTATTTATTGAATCCAAACATTTGTTATGAAACAGTTGAAGAACTAAGTACTAAATTATCAATTTGAATCGAGTTTTTTAATATTTTTATTTTATACAGCCTTTTATAGATGGGAGTATTTTGCTAGAATGTAAACTTAAGACATTTTGAAAAGTAAAAAAACAATTTATAAAAACTCATATAGAAAAAAAATACATATTCTAAAATTTTGGTCAGAAAGATAAAAAAAAAATTAATAATAATAAATCAATTCATCGTAAAAGGGAACCTTTTGAATCAAGTTAAGTTCTGAGACAGTTGTTCTGAGCTTATTAAGTTGCTTTATCTTACTTTTTCCCTCGCACTACTGAGTCCGAGCTTAAGTGGTAGCTCTGGCTAAAGAGAGAAGTTTGTTTTGTTTTTTCCTTTATTTTTTTATTTATTTCGTCTTTTCTTTTTCTTGTGGTCAAATATCTTTTGAATCTTGACCTGCACAAAGATTTGATTCTCAGGTTTTGATGTTGTTATTTTTTGAGGGATCACTTATATTTCTATGAATATATTACTTTTCCCTTTGTAGCTTTTGAATCTGTGCTTGCTGTGTAGTCCTGACTGAAAAGAGCGAAATAATATCGAAACAGCTGTCCCTGGTTCTCAGCTTATCTCAAAAGGTTCTGTTTCGTGATGCATGCTTGAATATGTTAAAGAATTTACGAACTTTATAAGTATTTATTTGTTGGGATTTCTCAGAGAAAGTTCTAAAATATGTGGAAGCTAATAAAATTCTTATAATTGTTTACTCACAATGGAGATGTCGAAATTCGAAATTGGCTGAAACTACTTTTTATTCATTTGAATTGATTTTGAGAAAGTAAACTATAACTTTTTTTAAAAAAATCTATTATCAAAACCAAAGTGAAACAGTTTATTTGAGGATTTTTTTAAATTAAATAATACACTTCTTGGATTCTAAATGGGATTAAAAAAAATTAAAATTTAATTTAAGAGTTATTACTATCCCTCTTTTTGTTTCAGAATGTTATCTTGACTCAAAACAACTGTTTCTAATAGTTAAAACGAAAAATATGGTTAAAAATTATGATAAAAATAATGAAAGATCTTTATTATTGTTTTTTCAATAATATAATATATATTTTAACGTATAATAATATTGTAATGAATGCATATTTAAATTATAAATTAAGTAAGAAAAATTCATATTTCTAATTAAGTAAATAAACAAACACAAAATTGAAATACACAATTATAAAATCCAAATTATTAAATTAGTAGGAAAAGTAATTTCATCTAAGGAATTAAATCCAGATTTGGAACATCAAAATAAAAATAACAAACGAATTAAAACAACTAATTTACTTTAAATATAATAAGAATACAACTAAAAATATCTATATAAATTGAAATAAATCATTAAAAAGAAAGTTATAATTAAACAATTTATAATATATAAAAAGTGAACGAAATACGAATATTAATTAACATTATTAACATAAACCAATAGAAAAAATATAAAAAAATAAAACAATAAAATATAAAATGAAGGTTATAAATAAATTATATATTAAGATATTTCTTGACAATCACCAGAGCTTTCAGGCCCTTTATCGATACAGATATGAAATTTGTAAAGCTCACGAGTTATATTCTCTAATTACCGGGAAAGATCTACTTGATATTGTCGAGGTATTTGTAATATAAAATTATAAAATTTCATTTAAATATGTTTAGTTCCTCATATCATGAGAATTTTCTTTTGTTTAATGTTAATAACTGTTTTATTAGAAAATATGTCTAGAAGGAACTTAATAAATTCAATCTTTAAGGTCTCTTCTTTCTCCTCAATAAAAAAAAAAAAAAATCTCTAAATTATCACAGCCTTTGCGGATGGCTGCCCAACTCATTGCCTATGAACTAGATAAAACTTAATTAGGCAGAGATTAGTTGCCAAAGACGACGGAGATAACTGCTTTAGAGGAAAAGCTAATATTTCCGTTCTTGGAAATAACTGAAGCGTTACTTTGCATAAAACTTTTTCTGTAATTTTAAAGATTTTCTCACAAAGACAAACTTGAAATCATAGAAACTAAGATAAAATACAGAACATTTTAGTACCATTATGATAGGTTTTCTGGTTGATACTATTTAATACTTTATGCATTGAAGTCGTTGCAGTACACTGGAATATTATCATTTGCTCAATTTATTATCACCAAACAGTAATTTTGAGATTTGACTTCAAATTATTCCTGAAGGTCTCTTTCTCACCGAAAAAAAATCCTGAATTATCATAGCCTTAACTATCACAATGTTAAAATTATGTATTTTTCATAGATATTGAATGTTAAGATTATTTACTGAGATATTATAACTCATATGTTTTGCCTCCAAACACAGTCATCACAATGAAACACGAGATAGACATATAGATTCTTCCTATGCTTCCTGACTCAGGAAGCAAGAAGTAAAAATTTAGGTGAAAATCAAGGAAAAGCTATAGTTCAACAATCCATAAGTTCTGATTAGATAAATTCCAAGTATAAGAGACGTAGACAATTAATTTGTTGATAAAATAGAATATTAATTTTTTAACAATTTAAGATAATTAGAAAGCTTTTCCTTATCCCGAAGTATGATAAATGTTTGATTTGAACTCGGAAACTTAGTTCGATTTGGTAATTCTTATTTATATAAAAAACAATTTCAAAACAGGCAAATCACCAAGGAATGACGCTTATATTACAAAACAATAAAATGAAAATTGAAAATAGTGATCAATTATTTAAATAAATACTTAAGGAATTAATGTTTATAACATGCTGCATAGGTCACCGTAAATTCTAGATATTTAGGTAGAAGTTAATTCATTACCATATATTTATACACACTTGAATACAAACATACGCTAACAAATTGTGACTCGTTTGTTCTCCTCTTTGCTCAAAAACAATCACATGAATAGATTTACAAATTAGATAATTAAAATTATGATTCTTCAAACTGCTACCAGCTAATAAATCTATATTACTATATAAAATCTTTCTTTTTCCAATTGTCCAGGGCAGTTCAACAATTGCAGGAACATTGTTTCCATTGTCCAGTGCAGTTCAACAATTGAAACAACATTGTTTCTATTGAGCGACGCTGTGAAAACATGGCTACACTGAAACGTTCGCGACGGGAATCGAACCTCTAAACCGTATGAGCCGCAGTCAGACGTCTTATCTATTAACGGGGACTACATTCAAATGATTGGTTGGTATCACTCCCTTTGTGTGTGTGTGTGTGTGTGTGTGTGTGTGTGTGTGTGTGTGTGTGTGTGTGTGTTTTTAATGACGGGGGAAATGTATTTACGCATACCAAGGAATTGGTAATGTGAGACTCAGTCATAAAAGACTACTACTCACTAAAACCCTACGTCCGACTTCCAAAACACCCTACACGGAACCACCGTCAGGTACTACATCGCGTAGGGCAGAATGACTAAAAGTCCGACTCACATATCATTTCGCAACTGATCAAGTCTGATTTTCTCTGCCATACGATGTTTCCGTATAACAGTGGCAGCATAGTCAGCCTCTGCCGTCCAAATAGCCTGGGAAATAGTCATCAAACCAACGAAGTTCTCTGGAGTCTCACGCTGTCGAAGGGATTTCTCCAGCTCATTTCTATCTTCGTGGAAACGTGGGCAAACAAAGACATGCTCTACATCCTCGTCCAAGAACTGGCAAGTCGGACATGACGCACTGTCGACAATTCCGAAGCGCCTCTGGTATGCTGGAAAACAACCATGGCCACTTAATAGCTGAGTCAGGAAGTGATCCACCTCACCATGCTTTCTTTCCATCCATGTTGCAATATTAGGTATAAGATTATGAGTCCATCTTCCACTGGTCGATGAATCCCATCGTCTCTGCCATCTGACCGTTGTCTTGCTCTTCATGGCCCTCCTGATCTTGGGTCGGTGAGCGTCACGACGTTCCCGAATACCACTGTACATCGCGCTTCTCTCACTCGCTAAGAGATCGATAGCCGGCATCCCTGCTATGACGCACACGCATCATATGAAACTGTTCGAAATGCACAAGCGACCCGTAGAGCGCATTTCCGGTGAACCGAAGTCATTTGACATATATATGATTTAGTCTACATGGTATGGAACCAAATCGGAGCCGCGTAGAGCATGGTAGAGATAGCCACACTGAACAGGAGTCTTCGTCGGCTCTGCCGAGGTCCTCCGATGTTCGGCATGATCCTAGCCAAGGCGTTGACCACTTGTACAGACTTTTCACTCACGATTCGAAGATGTTCATCGAACCGAAGCCTTGCATCAATCCCTTTTTGTGTGTGTGTATGTGTGTGTGGGTGTGTGGCGCAATGAGAGAACAGCCAGAAAAAAAAGAAAATAACTAATTAATTTTAGCCTAATAGTTTAGCCTAACAGAAAATTAACCCATTAATTTTAGCCTTAATAGCCTAGTAGCCTTTTAATTTAAATGTGAATGTTCATTGTTTTAGCTTCTCTTCGTCCACAAAAAGGAATAAAATATCACTTTGTACCGCCATAACCGCTTGGATTCGATTCTTCTTGGAGCATCTCCTAATTACCAAGGGAGATAGGTGGAGGGGGGGGGGGCTAGTTATTCAATAAAATTTTGACTAAGATATTAGAATATAATCAGAGAGCCGCATAAAATAGCTTTTGCAAACTAATTGCTGTCAATAATAAGTAGAAACCTAGAAAATTGCTTATTTTGCTCTGTTCCTCCTTGAGATATAAATTCACAATTTTTTTTTGTTGTTATTTATTACAATTCTTAAAACCACTTTATCTAATATAAGTGCAGTGAAAAAAAAGCTTTTACATATGTATTCTTACTAACTTAAACATTAGGGGAGAAGGTCCAAATATAAACTAGGGTCTAAATATGGGCTAGTTGAAATATTTGGGTATGGGAGGTACTGCCGCGCGGTGGAAATAAAGTGAAAATGTGTATGAATAACAAAGAGAATTGACTAGAACAGCCGATCGCTTACAGTCAAGTTACCGTATTTACTCGCATAATTTCCCCCATCGCGTATTTTCCCCACCCCAGTTTTTGTGGATTACAAAATTCAATTTTTATTTTTATCGCATAATTTCCCCACCTCTACTTCAACGCGTTTCCAACATGACCTTGACTGGCGGTCAACTCACGACGACGCGACAATGTACCGTTACTATCGCATTTCTCTATCCCACGCTCACTTAGGGGAAGAGTCCACCCCCACCCCGGTCAGTACAAGAGCAGACTCCTTCTGAATCAGTACAACAATTTCGAGTGTTTTGTGAAAACGTGAAGTTCGCGAATAAAGTTAAGTTCTCTATTAGCAGTCAGCTGATGCTGACGTCTTGCGGTGAGCAGCTATAAAGATGGCGGGCTGCGCTGCGTGAGTCACAGTCGTCACAGTCGCACACACACTTCCGTGCATGCCTATTGCTTAACTGTACTTTGAAGAAAAAACAAATGTTGAGATGTGATTTCTTATATTTTAAATGTTGCGTGTTAATAAAATTGTTGTTAATTACATTTCTTGCTTTAAAAATCAATATTTAACATGGTTTTCCTTACACTCTCATCATATTTTTTTTCCTCAAATTGAAAAACATCGCGTAATTTCCCGACCCCCCTTTTTTTTGTCAAAATATTGAGGAAAAAAAAGGGGAAATTATGCGAGTAAATACGTTATTCACAGGTAGTATGGTAAGTATCAATCAATCTATTTCATGACCTTGAAACCTTTCACAGAGACGTTTTCTTATTTTCTTAATCAAATTCTATTAAATTAAAAGCTGATTGTAAAATACATGACATTACTTACATTATAAACTTGTTCTAGCATAGTTTATTTATTACATAGAACCACGTGGTAATGGCGGGAACCGATCTTAATGTTTCTTACCAAATGGTCTAAATACAGGCTACCTAAGAAGGTCTAAAAATTCGGTAGCCCATATTTAGATCTTTTTAGTTATTTGGAGCAAAAAAGAACCAATTGATATATGATTTCTTCTTTTCAGAATGCCCAGAAATACTCCAAAACATATTCGAAAGCATAAATGAAAGTTTACACAAGGTCGGGATAGTGATTAGTAAACCAATCGCAATGCTTCACAACGTCTTCTGATATGTTTAAGAAAATATAATTGATAGTGCTTTAATTTCCTTATTATAATAATAATAATAATTATATATATTTATAATTATAAATGTGATTGCTGCGAATGCAAAAGATACAATTGTTGCGATTATTGTGGTTGTTTTAGAGCTGTATTTTAAATGTGATTGTTGCAAATGCAAACGGCGCAATTGTTGCGATTGTTGTGATTGTTGTGCTTAATGATAATTTAATGAGTTTTAATGATACTTGTCCACAGATGGACGGACAAAGCTGGATTAGAAGTCTTCTGATACAAATATCAGAAGACTAAAACTCAAACATAGCAACCTAGAAATTCTACAAGGGGAGGGAACTTTAGATTAAATGTATTCAGTGTTTTATGTAGCCCACAGTGATTGTGCAGGTGCTGAAAAGGACGTTTATATTTGTGACTTTGTAAATAAACAATTAACGTTTAATTTAATTTGTAAATAAACAATTTACATTTAATTTAATTACTTCAACATTTTTCCACATTTATTAAAAAAAAATCATTAATTTTTGTCGGTAGCCCATACCAGATTTCTGTAACTATTAAAAAAAAATTTGAAGCAATTTTCTTTTTTCGTTTTTGTTTATTTCAACCTTTTATCATAAAGTAGACTCATTTTCGATATTACAATTTAATTATCTGGTACAATTTAAATATTCTAATTTTTCTTGGTGAAATTGATAAAATAAAAGTGGTAGCCCATATTTGGATCTTCTCCTCTATTATTTCAGCATTATAGTTAATAAAATAAGCCCTAAAAACATTGCCTGCTATTATGTCGACTCTACATATGAATGATATAACTTAATAGAGATAAAATAGAAAACAAGAACAAAAAAAGAAAAAGGTTGAGATTTTATAAAAGATAACGGCAATTATATAATGTACTTACAGTGGGATTTTTTAACAAAGTGCTAATTTTATGGTATGGATTTTTCTGTATTTATATTAAAACGACCTCATTAATATTTCTCGAATTATTTCTGCAATATAATTAAGTAATTTAATCTTAAATAAAAACCTCACTAAATTAA
>JAFIDM010132638.1:5471-15802 GCA_023159025.1 Thereuonema tuberculata
AAAAAAAAAAAAAAAAAAAAAAAAAAAATTTACCTGCCCCCCCCCCCTCCCATTTTTGAGATCTGCCATATCCAAAATTTTGGACGCCATGCAGGTGAGGATGAAAACCGACATTTATAGATAATTAAAAAGTATATTTATTTTAGGAAAAGAAGTTTTCATTTTCTGTTAATATTACAATAAAATCTAAATGTTAAATTTAGCAATTTAAGCAATTTTTTTAAAATTTAAAGTTTTTTTATTTGGCCCAGTGAAACTTGTAAAAACATTCATTTCTTCGACTCCTACATAAAAATACAGTACATTTGCAACATAAAATTGTTGATTTTCCTGAGCATCCTTCCATCTTGAATCTTTGACCATTTTTCCCAACATATCGTTTAGAAAAATGGCCATCCTCTCATCCAATGAACGAGCTGATGTTAGATGCTCTCATTGAAACTAATGGTCATGAATTTTCAGCTTCATCTTTTTTTGCTGTTGTTCACTTAAATTTTAGATCCATTGTATTTGCTGTACAGATGCGTACACAAATTCCTGCGGCAACTTTTCCCTTTCAGCTCTGTTCTATAAAGTGACAGCAACATTTCATCAACCCGCCTCCTCCCTATGTTTTTGTTGTAGACAGTTACTAGGTTTGGAAAGTTGACATCCAGATATATTTTTCCTTTCTGCTGTACCATCTAACTTTCTGAAGTGGTTCAACACTGTGCAGATTGCTGACCACCGTTACTACTTTCTTGTCAAACCACTGACGAATCAGCAAAGGTTCCTCAATAAAACAGTATGTTCCTAACATATCTTTTTATTTCTTTTATATATTTCTTTTATACATTTCTTTTATATATTTCTTTTTCCAATGCACCTAAATTCCAAAAATTTCAATATAAACTTGTGAAGCATGTGGGATTTATATTTTCTTGTTTTTATTTTCAAAATATTCTGCAATTAATTGAATTAAAATTCAATAATAGTCAATTTAGGGGGGGGGGGTCGAGGAAGTACTCGATATTTTCAACTTAAAAAAAACTTGAAATGATAAAAAATTTGCAAAATAATGATTTCTATTTAAAATATTTATTAATAGTGTAATGGTTAATTTGTAAAAAATATTTAATCTCACAATTAGAAAAAATATATATTTTTTAAAGATTATTTGTTAATTAAATTTATAGATTTCCTGATTCTCGCCTGGTTTTCACACTAGTTTGTTTCCGGTGATAAAACAGACGGAATGGAATCTATTATGTCAGACGTAATCCCAAAACAAAAACAGATCCAGACGAGTGTTCTCTGAATCTTTCTTTATTTTTGGCAAATATTTTCTTTCCTTTCTTTCTTTCTTTCTTTCACAGAGTGAATCAAAAAATATTCACATAAATATGTAAGATATATATAAGATTAAATATAATAAACACAATATCCCCTCAGAAATTCCTGAAAAATTTTAAAACGATTGAAAATTATTTGTTTATTTTATAATTACATTAAAAATTCACATTTTTAATTCGGAAGATCAAAATAATTATCGATACAGACGTAATTTTAACTCCTTAAAACAAACTAAAACCAGATATCAAATAAATAAAATACAAATAAAATATATGGAAAATATCAGATGCTAAGAAATGAGAAAGAAAAGATCTTAAAGTTTTCTGTGCTCTTCCAAAGAAAGCATTAAGAAACTTTATTTTAAGTGAAAGAAATTCTCAGAAGGTCCTCTGGTTCAAGGCTACTTCCGGTTTAAAAGGGATAGGAAAATGATTGCAATTAGACAAAATCTCGTGTATAAATACTGAATTAATTATGTTGAGAACTGATATGATATCCATTGTCGACACTTACTAGAGCTCCCAATGGTGCAAAATGGGGTCTTGATTTCCTCAATGAACTTAATGCAGACATCCCTTTAAATTGTAGTTTACATTTGAATTACAATGGCTTTGAATAAACTAGTTGTTGCGTCAGTCTATTGTAGTGTCTCTTCTAACCACTCTGCAGGTGTTTGATAGATTATAAATTGATTTTGTGGTTATTAAAAACATGAATTGACCTCGCCTATTTAAGTTGTTGAGTTTTTTTTTTATTAAAACAATCTAAAGCAATGTTATCAAATTAACAAATTATCAAACATAATAAAATAAGATGAACACTATAAACTTCACGGACTACTTCTAAAGATAGAACTTTTCCGGGTGAGTGCTTATCTTAGAAGAAGCTGCGCAGATGCCATTGAAATTGACAGATTTTTGTAGTGTTCATCCCTTTTATTGTGTGTTATTATTTTTTTACTTTTTAATGAAACTTTTTAGTTCGCATTAAAATTTCTCTTTTTATATTCGAAAATGATATACCAATAGATCTTATCCTATTTTAAGATGTGAAAGGTTTTAGATACCCGATATTCAAAGAGTTTAATTAAATTTCCAGTTTGGTCAAAAGGGAATATTTCCGGAAAAAGATATTTGCAAAAACAGCCCATTGTAATGGAACAGGAATTATCCAAAGAACCACCAATGTCTTAAGGTCTTTGTTTAATTTGTAATTATCTTAAAAATTTACATTTTTACTTCGGAAGACAAAAATTATTATCGATACAGAAGTAATTTTAACTTCTTAAATCAAGCTAAAAACCAGATATCAAATAAATAAAATACAAATAAAATATTTGGAAAATATCGGATGCTGAGAAATGAGAAAGAAAAGATCTGAAAGTTTTCTGTGCTTTTCCAAAGAACACATTAAGAAATTTCATTTTAAGTGAAAGAAATTATCAGAAGGTCCTCTGGTTCAGGCTACTCCCAGTTTAAGGTTCCCATAAAGCAATTATGTAATTGATATCGCTGACACTAGATGGCGCTACAAGCAATGATGTCACACCTTTCTATCCCTCCCCTCGTTTTTTAAGAGTATCCTCCCTTAAATAGATTACAGCAATAATCCTATTGTAATCTTCGACCAACTCAAATGAGTGGTCAGATTTAAAAAATTGCAAAAAATAAACAAACGCTTAAAACACTGTTCAGTCACGACCAACTTGTTTAAGATACTTTCCCGAATGCTCCCGGAAGAACATATGCTGCCATCTAGTGTGAAAAATTGAATTATAACGCAATTCAACATGGATTCCAACACGTGCGCAGGACGATCACATAAGTGTCTCTATTTCATAATAAAACACCACTTTCCTATAAACTTTATATTTATTTAAATATATTTTTAAAATCTATAATATCTAAGGATAGTTTAGGACAAATAATGAATTTTAATAAAAGGGCGTTTTCCTGTAAACGCACTTTGAAAGTTAGCAACTCAAATGAGTTGGTGATGACTATAATGGTAAGTTAATGAAGTAAAGTGAATATAAAAACGAAGTTTACTTTTCATAAAATTAGTGTCAGATTTACATAATAATGAATATAATAATATTATAATCTTACAAAATAACAATTTACATCATGAATTTAGATTTATATAATTTTAAAAAATTATAAAATTTTAATTTTTTTTTTAATTACCGTAATTAATTAACAATTTATTAAGAATAAAGAATAATACAGTCCTACTAGGTTGTTAAACAACCTGTATTGTAGGTGCTGAGATTTACAATAAATAAGTTACAGAGATCGAAACAAATTTAGATAAAATCTGTGAAATAGTAATAATTTTTAATGCTAAAATTTAATGTGGCCAACGCACATATTAAAAGATAAAAAGTTAAAACATTAAAAAGATAAAAACTACAGTTTCAACTCGACACAGCGAGCTTCTCGAATTCCACTGATAGCAGACCAAATGACCATTTAAGTCACCACCAACTCGTTTGAGGGGGCATTGTTATTTCATAAACAATAGCAGCCAATATCACAAAAATTAATTTTTAGGGCCCTTTTAATACATACATCATAAATATTTGATTAGTAATTCTTTTTCTAATAAGGAAAACTTTCATGACTGAAGAGGTTAAAAACTCTGCTCACCCCTCGCGCATCAGTTCTTCCTTTTTGTTGAAGTGCCTTAGATCTCAAGACAACACAATAAATACCAAAATAAAAGAAGAAACATACTCATTTATTTTAGTATTTGTTTCATAATAATTATTATTAACTTATAAGATTAATATATTTTTTAAATATTTATCTTTAATAATTACATAATTGCCAGTTTCACGAAAACTTTTGTTTTCCTCGTTTCTTGGAATAATTTTTAAGGTTTAAAATTAATTAAATACCAGCTTATTTCAACAGGGCATCTACTAGAATACAGCAAAGACAAAAAAAAAAAAAAATTGCAAAAAATTTCTTTATAAAGAATTAGATTTTTTTTAAATGTTGTTGATTAAAGTCAGTGATCTTTTTCTTTTTCAGTTAAATCCCAGACTGAAATTTCAATAGTACGTAAACGAAAATTCTGAATAATAATTATAATTAAATTATAGAGTAATTAATATAGTAATAATTTACACACAAACCAAAAAAAAAAACCTGCAAATTTACGACAAAGTTTTTAAATCAATCTTTTATTAATTTTTTGATAATTTAAATTCCTATACATTTGAAATTAAATTAGCATTATGTGAAATCACAAGATGAAATAATATTTTAATACTACCACAAATCTTTATTACAAAATAAATTTGGTGTATTACCAACTTTTTCAGACATTTGGAGGCAGAGAAATTAACTTCCTCTTCTTACCTTACAAAGAATTAAACTAAACCTAATTGAACTAAATCAATTACTTTTGAGTTCTTTTAGTTTGTGACTGCTATATTATGAAAACTACTCTTGTTTCCTTTTTACAGTTTAAGGAAAAGAAAAGAAAAAATCTGAAAGTAAAATGTCTGCAAACTGGAAGTAAGTTGATTGAGAATAGATCTGAAAATAGAGTTCTCTGAATGGGAATCATATTAGATATTTATGCGATAGTGTGAATTATACCTTATTCATAAAATTTTAATATTTTATTACAGATTTTAACAAAACTTATAAATTAAGATCAGATTCTAGAGGAGACCTATAACTTGACAATCACACAAGCTAGAAACAAGTTCTCAACGTCTATGAGCTAATCTTGGCAAGACCTTTTTAACCACGTATAGATCATGTCTTTAGCATATGTCGTTCCTGAGATATGAATTTCTGGCGATGGACGGACAGACAGAGTGGGGATATAAGGCTTCTCCTGATATGAGCTAAGCTCTGTAGAACCCTAAAAATCATACAATCGATCTATCGTTGCACCTTATATCTGAATCAGTGTACATCGAATCAGATATGTTTATACAGTATAAATAAATTAGTGCAATATAATATGGGATATGAGTTGCGTGGACAACCTGTTAAAACTAAACTTAGAATATCACATTGATAGGAAATGAGTGTAGTTTAGAAAACTGAGATTTGTTTCTAGTTTGCTCCATTTGTCATCTGACGAAGGGATCCGAACTTGGACATGTAATGAAGATTTTTTTTTAAATATGTGTTAGGTCCTAATTGTAAATATTAATCGCCATATGAATATAACGGAAAATTTAAGGACGGTAAAAAGAACCATTGCGAAGTTTTTTCGAGTTTACCTAAAGAGCAAAGGAAACAGATAAGAGATTTTTTAAACTTACATATTAGACTGGCAGCAGCTAAGGTAGCGAGGGTTTTTAATTATTTTTGTCTAAAACATGACCTCTCCCCAGCGGGGTGCAAAATTCAAACAGCCACAAAAAAATATAAGACTCATTCAACTATTTGATAAAGTGGAACAGTTTATCTTAGAGGAACGGATACACCAATCCAAAATAAGGCAGCAACGGCTAATCCAAACCATAAAAAGGGAAGAACAGAGCATCAAAAGCGAAGAGAGTAAAGACATACAGCATATCGAAGAGACATTATGTAAAATTATCAAGATTAAGTTGTAAAAAATGGAAAAACAGCAATGAAAGGATCATTAATAAAAACGTAGCACCCCGATTCATTAATGAAAGCTCAATGATATTTTCGGAGGTACAGAAGAATTTATAGAAGAGAGGGCTTAGGGGACGTCCATTAATTACGTGAGGTGTTTTTTAAAAAATTTGGACCCCCCCCCCTCCCCCTTGGTGAGATTTCAAAATTTTTAACAACCAAAAAAAACAAAAAAACAAACGTAAATCTTGCTTTAACAACCAAAAAAAAAACAAAAAAACCCGGAAATCTTGCTATGATATATATTTTCTCTAAATGAAAAAGTTTACGTGAGATTTTCGTTGATCCCCCCTCTCCCTTGGTGAGATTTGGTGAGATTTTGCCGGACACCCCCTCCCCCTTTTGACCTCACGTAATTAATGGACGTCTCCTTACGTTTAATCTAGGGAAGGAGAAACTTGATATACTGTATATAAAATTGCTATACAAATTAAGGTCCAGATAAGATAACCAGGAAAATAGAAGGAATACACCGCAAAAATGTGGGTGAATTCCAAAAAGAATATAGAAAAGATGTGAAGGCATATGTCGCCTGCTCTTTAAATCATCTGCTCCAACTTCCTATACTGGTAAAGTGCCACAAACATGGCAGTCACTAGGGCGATAAAGGTGTGCTCTGATAAAAAGCTTTTGACTAAAGAAATTAATAGGATAAAAAACATTTTTGCTCAAAATGATTATCCTTTAGGGCTCGTAGAAAGGACTATGTTAAGAATAGAAAGGAGTTGAAAAAAGGAAAAAATATCAGCGGAAGAGAGCAAGGCAACGAACAAAGAAGAGAAAGAACTTTTAAATATATCAGTATTCCGTAGGATGAAAGACTTCAAACGAGATTAAAACAAATTCTAGTGACTCAGAAAACACACATATTTCTTTTACGAACCCACTGCAATAAGAACTTAAGTAATTGCGATGTTAATAATAATAAAAAAGTGTAGTTTAGAAAACAGGTTTGTTTCAAGTTTGCTCCATTTGTCTTCTGACGAAGAGGTCCGAACTTAGTCACCGCAACATTTAATGAAGATTTTTTTTTTTTTAAATATGTGCTTTTTTTAAGTGTGTTAGGTCCCAATTGTAAATACCACCACACGAATACAATGGGGAAAAAAAAAACTTAGAATATGTTTGAGAGGTTACTGTTATGCAACGTCTTGAACTCAAGAGGATAAGCTGATCTATAATATCATACGAAGTTATGTCTGAAGTTTCTATAGTGAAACTAACTCCACTGTTTCAAAAGCTGAAATTAAGAAGAAGATATAGAAACACTATTAAACAATACATTTGGAGCAGTTTTTTTTTTGTTTTTTTTTTATCAAGTCATTCTCTGAAATAGCGGTCAGATAATGTACAGATGCAGAAGTGAACTAGTTTGTCGTTACTATAATAAACTATTCTGACAATTGATTTAGTTAAAAAAAAAAATTAATAAAACTTTTTGAAAACACAATGCAATTTGACATGTTAGAAACAGAACATAAATATCTTCTTTTATCTTATGTTGCATTGAATCTACTGGTTAGTGACGGTTATGTTTGATTAGTAAACGCAATTTACTGTGAAGTTAATTTACAGTTTTATATTTTATTATTAAAAAAATAATACAAATCTAAACGATTTGTTGCAAATTAGCTAAAGTGAGATCTCATTTTTTAACTTTTTTTTTTTTTTTTTTTTTTACAATTACCGTGAATTCAAAATAAACACTAATTTAGTAATGATAAAAATATGTACAACAAAAAGGAATAATGACAGTTTGTACAACAAATTTATTCCTTTTGCATTTTTTCTTTATTTTGGAGGGGAAACGCTTTCCAGTTTTTTTTTTTTTTTTTTTGGAGAGATATCTGCTTGCACTTTCCATTTCAGTGGAAAAGACTTTGGGTAAGATTATCTTAATCCGAAAATTACCCCTTCCAGCAAGTTGACAAATTCCGATCTCGATCGCCACACCAACTGACGGCGGTTTTTGGAAATGTTTTTCTATGGCCGAAAATAGGAGAAATTTTATCCATATTTTATTCAAAAAATATACGTTTTTTTGGGAAATAAAAATTGTTACAAGATTCATAAATGCTATTACTTCATGTTGGGTGAGTCAGTTTTCAATCAAAATTAATAGGAAAGCTGAAAAAAATTCTCAAATTCGAAGTTCATAAAGTTTGAAATCATTTTATTTTTTTTTTAAAAAAAAGTATTGATAAAATAAGAAAATAACATTTACAGTTAAAACAAATTATATTCTGAATTATATTTAAGGTTTTAATATAAAAAATTACCGGTAGATCTTCCGAAAACTTAACATTAAAACATTTTTTTATCGTAAGTTTGGTTGCTATTATTATTAAAACTATAAATTATAATTTAAAAAGAATTTTAATAATTGAAACTTCAATGTTTTCTCTTCTATTGTAGAAAGTTTTAGATTTTTAATTACAATAGTATTCAAGATATTATAAGTTTTCGAAGACTCCAAATAAATACTGAATCAATTATGTTGAGAACTGATATGGTATCCATTGTGGACACTTACTAGATCTGTCCCAATGGTGCAAAATAGCATCTCGATTTACTAAATGAACTTAATGCAGGCATCCCATTAAACTGTAGTTTACCTTTGAATTACAATTGCTTTGAAAAAAATTAGTGGGTTGGGTCAGTCTATAGTAGTGTCTCTTTTAACCACTCTAACGGTGTTTGATAGATTATAAATTGATTGTGTTTTTATTAAAATATAAAATTAATTTCTTCTATTTAATTTGTTGAGTTATTTTTTGTTTGTTTAAAAATTCAGTACTGATTTAGTATTATCATTATTATTATGTTATAGTAAAAGCTGTAAAATTATTTTCTAAGAAAGCTGTTAAAGTATTTTCATGATAAAATGATTAAAAAAATATATATGTTTTAATATTTTTTTAAAACTTAATTTGATTTTTAAATGTATTCTTTCTCTACGGAAAAAAAGGGTTTAACTTCTAATATTGTAAAAGTATTACATAAAATTACATATTACATAAGAAAAAGTTACATAATATTCATACCGTAATGTTTCGTATTAAACTAAACAGGTATATACTGTTTAAGGTTCTGAGTCAAGCAATTGCAGACGATTGAAAACCTTTTATTTCTTTCATATTTCATTTTATTTCTCTTCCAGTTCTTCCTATAATTTCCTGCTCTCATTTTTTTTCTATTTTTATTTCTTCATTAATTCTTTATCTTGTTGCCGGAAGTTTGATAGAAGACAATCAGTCAAAGATTCATGAATTCTCTGATTGAAATGACTTCATTTTGATAAGTAGCCTAAAGCATTTCGGTGAGAAATTTTGTGAATGGGATTTAAGTAAATTTGTAATCATGAAATGAAAAGTCAATGAAGTTAGATTTGACTGTTTAATTTAACAGCCTAATTTCAAACTGAAAGCGAATAAAAACAAAATATTTTCTTTAATATTACACTTATTTTGTAGATCCCCTAATTAAAAGAACACGATACCAATTACGCGAAAATTGATCAAATTCGATTTTAAGAGGTTTTTCCAAAAACTTTCACTCAAATCATTGATAGGAACTTTAAGAATGTTTATTTTAGAGCCACAAAAATAAATAAAATGGGAGTAATCATTTTATTAAAATCGTTAAAAAATTCATTCGATTATTTTAACAAATTTCATTTAATAATTGTATTTAATTCCATCAATGAATCCTTTAAAATAATGAATTGAATTTTAAATTAATTAGGAAGACAGCTTTTTTTTTTCTGCGCCGCTTAGTTTACCGTAACAGCAAAAAAGGAGATAGTAACATTAGTAGAATTGTATTTATTCACTCAAAAGAAAACTTTCCGATTCAGTTAGATTTTCTGTCAATAGAAAGTAAAATTGAAATCAAAACGAAAATGTTGTATTAACTGAAAATTTTCTGTTTTAATTACAAAGTGATTGTCTTATTAGGAGCAGATAGAAGAATCTTTTCCAAATAAAATGCACTCTTTAAGAAGCAAAGGTTGAGATATTTGATACAAGTTTGAAAACTTGAGGAAGTTGAGCATTATTTGCATTAAGCAGCTAGGAAATGCATTAAATGCGAGCATTGTAACCAGTCATTCTTGGTTTGTCAGTTGGTTGTATTTCTTTTATCAGGTATCAATTTAATTCCTTCGAATCGTTTCATTCCGTATCTTCAATCATAAGAGGCTGCTCAGAATAGAGAGATTAATTATAATGTTAAGATTATAAAACAATGGAGAAACAAAAATAAAGAAGAAGTTAGTGACACAACTTTAAGAGGACTTTCAAATATTCATCTTGTTTAACGTTCAGTAGATACATAAATATTAAGATGACTAGAATATGCACAGTTTTT
>JAFIDM010132639.1:0-15798 GCA_023159025.1 Thereuonema tuberculata
AAAGTGTCAACATTCCTAGAGAAAAAAGCATTAGCTCCAAACTTTTATTGTTGTGTAAAGCCCCGCAAACACCATCCAACTTTGCACCAACTTAGTCGGCCGATTTTGACGTCACGAGTTGGTAGAGACAATCTTGAGCCAGTTTTTCAGCGACTTGCCACCAACTTTAATCCGCCGACTCGAGTTGGCTGTGCACGGGCAACTCGGAAAGTTGGGGGGAATTACCCAATCACAGGACAGCATTGGAACACGTCAGTCGTGACGTAACGCCCTTGGAAGAAATGGCGTCTAAAACGATGCTCACCTATTCGAGTCGAAGCCAAGGGGTACACAATGAATATCAGAGTGTTGCGAGTTTCGTTCATGCATAAATAAAGTTTATACTGAAATGCAGCAATTGTATGCGGCAGAATTTATCAGAGAGGTTTCAAAACTTCGATTTTTTTCGGATTTTCCACAGCTGCTGGGGGAAACGCATTGCTTTATGGGATTGCTGCTATCACGGCCGACTCATTTTCGAGTTGGATGATGTTCGGGGCTGACAAAAGTTGGCGGACTCGAAGTCGTCCGACTAAAGTTGGTGCAAAGTTGCATGGTGTTCGCGGGGTTTAAGAATGCTTATTAATCCGTTTCTTAATGAACTGTCATTTGCGGGCATTTTACTATAATTAAAATAAGAAGAAAGTTTTCCTTTGTATTATCTTCAAGGCTCTGAAAAAGAAACCCTAAAAAAGGCACATTGTAAGAAACGTAGACCTCAAGTTCTTTCACATCTTTTTGTTCTCTATTTTCTTTCCGTTTTCTTTTCTATTCTTTTTTTTCTTCATAGGTTTGCAAACTTAAGATCGTTGCTGATCACACTTATTTTAGGAACGTAGGGGTTTTTGATTCTCAACGAACTCTATGAAATGCTGAGCATTGTATCCGAAGTAAACAGAATATTTCAAAAAACGGACTTTGATATGAATTTCAACATTAGATGAAATTCATCATTTCATCTAATGAATTGAGATATATTCAGGAGAGGAGGTGAGTCTTCAGTGAAATAACAGTGATTTATTTCGAATTTTATTTTAGGAAAAGGCGGATAGTACTGCGGTTTAACTATAGAATGAAGAAGTAATTCAGTTAAAATAGTTAAATAGCGAAATATACGTAATATTCTTCCGTTACACAATAAATCATTTAAGAATATGTTGAATAGAAATACGAAGTCAGTGAATGAGAACCAAAGGATAGAATACGGAGACATTGAGCTGAGTTTCTTTGGCAATGTTTCATTCATGCAAAATCAGGATTAAATTAAGATGAAAACAATGGCCATTTTTTTAAAATCGAGATTGCTACGTACGAACCTTTTGCCGTCTTGAAGAGCACGGTCATCACCATTCCATATATTGTCGTTAAGGTTTCATTCCCAGTCACGATTTCCTACAAAATGATCCGATCTTGATCAAATATTTCTAAGAAATTTCCACATGAAACAAAACCTTATTCTCTTTGTTTATAATCAAAAAACGTGAAGAGAATCACCAATTTTTACGACTGCTTCTCTTCCTTGATCTAATTTTTCTGCAGTCACCCGAGTGATTTGACAGGTTCACGAACTCTTCCACCTTTTTGTCGCTCCCAACAGAGACAAGACTTTTTAAACGAAGAATTGTTTTTAATGATTCCCTACCATTCAAAATCTTGCATCAAACATACAGGCAAATGGTCTACATTATCAAGAATGCCGTTTTAACATCATTAAATGTTCCTGAGGCGGATTTTCTCAGTTTAAAAGAAAAATTATCACTTTCAATTGCGTTTTTTAATCGTGGCACTAAATAGCGTGAGAGCGAAAACTATTGGAGCTACGGTAACAGGCAAGATAGAAGAGAACAGTTGAAATGAAGTACTTAATTTGGCCTGTGTTATTCAAGTAAGATAATCTGTTTCGTTAGTTAATATGAACAATGTGAAGCGCAGTTCACAGTAATATCAGGAACTTTGCAACAGCTATTGCCACTTATTAGCACTGCAGTTACTTAATAAAGAGTGTGAACAATTTAAGGGACTCACTCTCATTCAGCAATGATGTCGTAATATCATAATCAAATATCGCATTGATTAGATGTCTTCTCGGGTCTAGCAGATAGCTGTTCAAGATTTGCAATCTGGAGTAGCGGCTTCTTGCTGTTCTGTAACCTTGGCTAATGTTTGCTAATAAGCAGAAATAGGCTTCGCCATCAATTCACAACGTTATGTGAATTTGTGCATTTTTATTCCATATTTATATTTCAAATTCTTCATATTTGTTGTTTTTCAAAGACAATAAGTTGTCTTTTTGTATCAAATCAGGTTAAAACAAGTAGATTTTTCTTGGAAATCTGTTAATCTATTTCAGTTTTCCCCTAAACACAAAGCACTCGGGTTCCTTCTATAAAAATAAATCTACAAACACTTATCTACATAATTAATAAAAGAAAAGGTATCTTTTACCTTGTACTCAATCACCCCTATATTTAGGCTATTTCAAAAATAATCAACTTATATAATTTGCTAACTTCGTCTGTCTGTCTTTCCTTCTATCTGTCTGTCTGTAACTCGATATAATTAAGCTATTAAGATAGATCAAAGGTTCTCAGTGGTACCATTGAATCAAGGGAACTCAAATTGGATGAAATATTAGTTCATTTTGTCATTCCATGTTGGTTCCATGAAATTTTAGACCTAAACAACTGAAATTCTAACAAAACATACGTTCAAAACCAAATAATTTTGTTACAACTGAACCCATTTTAATGAAATTTGGCATTCTTACTCTGTTTTTTACGCTGATTTTGAAACTCAAAACCATTTTTGCCGTAGAAGCTTCGTTCACAAGTTAGCGCAATATTTAGATTATATAAAGGTGAGTTTGGTTGCTATAGAAATCAATTGTCAGAGAATAGGAAACAATATGACATATACATTATTTAATATTGTAATGGAACAATGCGTTATTATTAAATTACTTGAAGAAAGATAATTAAAAAATCTACAAATTGTTAGAGAATGAAAGAACAATAAGCTGTCTGTAACTCGGATAATTAAGCTATTAAGATAGATCCAACGGTTCTCAATGATACCATTGAATCAAGGGTACTCAAATTCGATGAAAATATTAGTTCGTTGTGTCATTCCATGTTGTTGCTATGAAATTTTATTCTTGAAACTTACCTCGACAACTGAAATTCTAACAAAACATATTAGGCCAGTCAATATTGATTGATACAAAAAAATGCAAACATCGCAAACGCGTGTGTATCTACGATTTTTTAATATGTTGTTATGACCCCTGAGAGTAGTATATACCCAAGTTTGCAACCCTGAAAACCCTGTGCTACTCCTGTGGTGTTCGAAAAACTGCGAAATTCGAGCACTTGTGTCAGTTCTGTCGAAAACGACACCGGAAGGAAGTGTTTCTCGGGTATCATCACTCTATACTTTTGTAAAGCAAACTAAATTTGCTAGAATTTGAGCCCAACAAAAGCTCTCTAGGTCCCTTGGTTGTGGAGATTTAGCCAGTCAAAGATGGGCAACTTTTTCCAAAAACTGGAAAGTTATCGGTAAGGTCATGTTCCAAGACACGTACCGGCTAAACTAAAGGTTCTAGAGAAAGAAGATGAGAGAAGAAGTTGTAGAGAATGGAATTAGCTGCAATTTGATTCCAAAATAATGCCTCTAGTCCTCACAGTTTCCTCAAAAAACAGTGAAAATCGGAATTTGAAAAAATGAGGAAAACATTGTACTGAATCATGTTGGTATGTATTTCTTTAAAAACACGTGCAAGAATGTGAAGTTAACATTGTGATATGGCCCAACATTGTTAACAAGGTGATCTGGCATCGCAATGATTCAGTAAGAGCCATTGTGGCAGGATACGTTAGCTACGTTTTCAACCACTTTGGTACAAACATAGCTGTGGTGTTTGATGGATACCCACACGATGCATCTATGAGGAGCACTAAATCAGCTGAACACCTTCGACGCTCTGCTTCTCTCTCCTGCAGTGACACCCATCAAAGTTCTCCAAGCAGAACTGCTCTCCAATGAATCTAACAAACGCCGCTTGATCACCATGAAGCGTATTGAATTTGAGAGGCAGGGTATAGAGGTACATCAATCTCAAGAAGACGCCGATACTGATATAGTGATGACTGCACTCTCCAAGAGCTCATCGTTCGACCAAGTTTTCATCATTGGGGAGGACGTCGACCTACTGGTAGTCCTCAACGGCTTAAGCTCTGGACGGACGAACATGTACTTCCAGAAAGGCGGTAGAGGTGGGTCAGAGTGCGCTCACTATACCGCAAATTCTTTCATATGTGGAGAAATGAAAGTTCCACGAGGAATGGCTGTGTTCCTGCATGCCATCAGTGGGTGTGACACGACCTCTGCCCTTTTCTGGCAAGGCAAGATGAAGTGGTGCAACGTCCTCAAAAAAAACCCACTGGATAGATCTCGCCAGCATTTTTCTTGATGGAAACTCCAATCAGGACGAAGTAGGAAATGCTGGCGAGAAGATCTTGATGAACCTGTACGGCGGAGATGCGGGAACGCTGAACACCCTGCGATACTCAGCATTTGTAAAATCAATAGCAACGGCCAAAGTCAACCTTGCCCGTCTCCCCCCACCACAAAGGCTGCAAAATATTCTTGGAGGACCTACCACCAGGTGCAAAAATGGTTGGGGGCTCGACAAAAACCCTTGTGATTGGGGATGGGCCACCAGCGAACAAGGTCTCATGCCCATCACAATGTGCGCAGAGCCCGCTCCTCAGACTCTGCTTAGAATGGTGGCTTGCAAATGCAAGGAAGGGTGCTTTGGGTCGTGCACTTGCAGAAAGGCAGGGCTCAAGTGCTCTATCCTATGTTCCTTTTGCCATGAGCGCAGTTGCACAAACGTCACCCCTATCGTCCTGGACGAGGAGGATGAGGATGTGGACGAACCAACACCATATGCCGACCCACCTCCACATCCAGAAAACGTCGTCCATCCTCCCACCCCCTCCCCCACTGATCCAGACTGGATGAGACCAGGCCCTTCCAAAAGGGCGAAGTTCTAAACTACTGCGGTGTTTATGCTTGACTGTGTACATAGAATTTTCTTGTTTACATTTATGTTTCCGTTGTTTATTTTATGTTTACGTTTATTTGTTTAGTGTATGTTTATTTGAATATTATGTTACATCTGCAATGTTAACTGCACATTCTTGCTCGTGTTTTTAAAGAAATACATACAAACATGAATCAGTACAATGTTTTCCTCATTTTTCCAAATTCCGATGTTTTACTGTTTTTTCATTTTTGAGGAAACTGTGAGGCCTAGAGGCATCATTTTGGAATCAAATTGCAGCTAATTCAATTCTCTACAACTTCTTCTCTCATGATCTTTCTCAAGAACCATTAGTTTAGCCGGTACGTGTCTTGGAACCTGACCTTACCGAAAAGTCTCCCTTTTTGGAAAAACTTGCCCATCTTTGACTGGCTACATCTCCGCAACCAATAGACCTAAAGAGCTCGAGTTGGACTCAAATTCTAGCAAATTTAGTTTGCTTTACAAAATTATAGAGTGACGATACCCGAGAAACACTTCCTTCCGGTGTTTTTTTCGACAAAACTGACACAAGTGCCCGAATTTCGCAGTTTTTCGAACACCACAGGAGTAGCACAGGGTTTTCAGGGTTGCAAACTTGGGTATATACTACTCTCACGGGTCCTAACAACATTTAAAAAAATCGTAGATACATGCGCGTTTGCGATGTTCGATGCTTTTATTGACTGGTCTATATGTTCAAAACTAAATAATTTTGTTACCACTGCATCCATTTTAATGAAATTTGGCATACTTACTCAGTTGTTTACGTTGATTTCGAAACTCAAAACCTTTTTTGCAGTAGAAGCTTCGTTCACAAGTTAGCGCAGCATTTAGGTTACATTTACTTTATATTTGATAGTTGATAAGAAAATGATTTTTCAGATTTTTTTTATGCCTGTAGTCCGACAGGCTTTGCTGCTAGTACTTGAATAATATAGCATATCAGTATATCTCAATATCGAAGTTAAGAGCAAAGTATTGTCAGTTATTGCTTTGGCAGCCGTTGATACTTTATTATAGAGTACTAGCTGTACCCGGCATGCGTTGGAATGCCACTCAAAGAAAGAAAGGGCTCGTGAGAAGGGGCCGTAAAAATAAGGTCCCAGTGTCGATCGGGGGTGGGAAACTTAGGCCCTTGTGTCGCCATCCCCCCACCCAAGTGTGGTGGCCCTGCCCCCATAGGAGAGTGAACTTTTCCATTTTTGCAAAAGATTTGGGGGGGGGGGGCCGAGAAAAGGCCCTAAATATAAGGTCCAGGTGTTGGTCGGGGGTGGGACACTTAGGCCCTTGTGTCGCATCCCCCCACCCAAGTGTGATGTCCCTGCCCCCATAGGAAAGCGAATTTTTCCTTATTTGCAATTGACTTGGGGGGCCCGAGAAGGGGCCATAAATATAAGGTCCCGGTGTCGATCGGGTGTGGGACACTTAGGCCCTTGTGTCGCCATCCCCCCACCCAAGTGTGGTGTCCCTGCCCCCCATAGGAGAGCGAATTTTTCCTTATTTGCATTTGACTTGGGGGCCCGAGAAGGGGCCCTAAATATAAGGTCCCGATGTCGATCGGGGGTGGGACACTTAGGCCCTTGTGTCTCATCCCCCCACCCAAATGTGGTGTCCCTGCCTCCCATAGGAAAGCGAATTTTTCCTTATTTGCAATTGACTTGGGGGGCCCGAGAAGGGGCCATAAATATAAGGTCCCGGTGTCGATCGGGGGTGGGACACTTAGGCCCTTGTGTCGCCATCCCCCCACCCAAGTGTGGTGTCCCTGCCCCCCATAGGAGAGCGAATTTTTCCTTATTTGCATTTGACTTGGGGGCCCGAGAAGGGACCCTAAATATAATGTCCCGGTGTCAGTCGAGGGTGGGACACTTCAGCCTTTGTGTTGGCTTCCTCCCACCCATGTGTGGTGTCCCTGCCCCCCATAGGAGAGCGAATTTTTCACTTTACACAATATTTGTGTAGTTCTTATTTTCACCACTAGGTGGATATTGGGTTTTTCAGGGCTTTTACCCCTTTTCAACCCCTTTGGGTGGGTGGGTCCGGGTTCTAAGGTAGCCTATCTTTTCCGCAGTGTCCTAAAGAGTAATTCTGCAAAGTTTTGTCCAGATAGGTCAAAGGGCCTAGGAGTGTATAATGGACAAAGAAACAAAGAAACAAAGAAAGAAAGAAAGATACATTCATTTTTATATGTATAGATTTAGTTTCTGAAACTCCTTCGCATCATTCTTTCAAAAATAATTATATACTGTATTTTGCTAATTTTGCTTATTAAAATTTTTTTTGTTTCAAAGTAAAATCATTTATGAAATCAGTTCAATCTTATATCAGAAGCAAAAATAATATAAAATGTCTAACAAGTCTTTGACAAAAAACAAACAAAAATTTATCTAAAAGACTTTTATCACAAAATTGATTGCTCAATAGACCCATTTAAACTCTGAACTAGAACCGCAATCATTTTTTTTTTCAGATTTTGACAAGTAGTGAGCACGATTCATATAATCTCTTACAAATATAAATTGATTATAAGCAAGATAAATAGCACTTGTATGTTCTAGTTATAAAAATACCATTCCATCTTATTAGTGTATGGTGAGAAATGTGATCAATCACTAATAGAAAAAGCCCAATTGATTATCACTTATAGATTGCAAAATTTAAAATGTCTCTTGATATAAGTATTTTTTTTTTCGTGACTTTTCCGGTTAGAGTAGTTATGTATTGTTTTGATATACTACTGCGATTTATAATAAATAATTTTTAATAATGAATTAAAATTGAATACCATTAAAACGACTATTTCTAAATAAAGAACTTCTGCTTTTTCTAGACGAGATATAAACTTAATCTGCCAAAAAGTACAACGATGCCAGATAATTATGATGTCTTTTCCCAAGAAGATTTTAGCAAGTACTGTTTGACTATATTGTTGACGCATCGGGGTTTCCCTAATGACTACACAGGCACACGGTCTAAAAAGATAGAGGGTGAACCAAATATCCTCTGCTCCACTGATGATGAAGAAAAAAGCAGCAATAACATAATTCTGATATCAACATTAGCGAAAAATGAAACTATTCCTCGTTTGAAGACTGTAACCCTCCTTGCTCGTCTATTCTGTTACGCCTTTGGTGCAGAGCCTGACCAGCTTGAAGATGGTGAAGATTGTTACCCTAACGACAACATCACCCACTTCATTATGAGCAAAATAAAAACTTTGGGGCATCCGAATAACCTATTGTTCTCTCCTTGCAGTATTTCGAAGATAAAAAGCGCTGTAGAACAACGTCCAAACTGCCTTTCTAAACCTGTCTTGGCAATCTGTGGAAATGGTAAGTTGCAAATTTGCTCAAATGTCTATATTATAAGTATATGTTTTAGATATCCTCGCCATAATAAGAAAATCATATTAGAGCGTCTTGGCGTCCCTGACGCACAATGCCCGCAAATCGATAATAACAAATTAAATTAATGCAATAACAAAACTACACTCCAAAGTTGTGGTTCAATAAGAAGGATTGAAAAGACACTTACTCAGTGTGAAGATGGTTCTTCATTTCTCCAGACTCTGGCAGGTTTCCTCTTGTGTAGTTGCTTTAGCTGTCACTCCACCGACAGGCTTCGGGATAGTTTCAGTTACAATTTTTAACCCTCGGACAATTGTATCTTTGTAGGGCTCTGGTTCGGCATCAACTTCCATCACTTTGTCACCACTAGTTTTCGTAGTCATTGTAGACTATATGGTGACCGACAGCATTCACGCAGTCGGTGTTTTGGCATTGCGCCAAACAATAGATTGGAGGGTCTCCTACGTGAACTGACCCTCACACTCAAAATGCACTCATTGTTGATGTCCACTGCAACGCACGCACTAATTGAGCTTCGCACTCAATGTCTAATCCTAACCCTATTATTAAGCCACAACTTGAAATCAGCCTGGGATTTCAAAGTGAAACAAAAATATATACAAATACATACGAGGGTGAGTCAAAAAGTAACCTTAATATGGCCGTAACAATTCAAAATCTCGTAGAAGAGGATTGTAATACAGATATGTTACGTCTTGCCAATTGAGGAACATGCGGCCGCATATATTTGGGCCTACGCGCCGACTGTGACGTCAGCAAATCAAATCCAAGATGGCCACGCAGTTAGAAAATGCTCCAAAGAGGAACAGCGGGCAGTTATCTGGTTTTTGGGCAGTAAGGGTGAAAAACTGGCAGACATTCATCACAGGATGCGGGGATAGGTGTTTGTTGCTTCAGCAAGTTTACGAACGGCACAGGAAGTTTAAAAGTGCGGTGTCATGTAGAACTGATGCACATTCTGCTCAACGCCGTCGCAGAAAGTGATCCTCACGCTCTTCTTGGACTGTAAAGGTCCAATCCTGGAACATTACATGACCAAGGGATTTACTGTGAACAGTGAATCGTATTGTGATCTGCTTCAGAGTCATTTGAAACCAACAATGAAGTCAAAATGACGTCAAAATGTCGCGGTTTGCTCCGTTTTGGTCTGCTGTTGCAGTAGGATAATGCTCAGCAACATACCGTTCGTACGATGATAAAAAAACTAAAAGATCTAAATTTCGAGTGTCTTCCACATCCTCCATATTCACCAGACCTTGCACCGAGTAATTACCTTGTGTTTGGACCCGTCAAGGAGGAACTATGTTTATCACGAAGTTTCGCACGGATGATGAGATGAAAGAGGCGGTGCAAACTCGACTTCACAGTCAACCAAAAGATTTTTTTTCTCGCTGAATCCAGATTCGGCTGAAATGATGGTGCACCTCTATTGAACGTAATAGGACTATATTAATAAGTGATGAAGTGTTTTTGTTTGAATGTGTGTATATTTTGTCAATAAAAAATCATTAAGGATACTTTTTGACTCGCCCTCGTATTCGAATAAGACCATGAGTGGTGCATAGGGTGACCACTCTTGCTACCTTAAGTTAAAGTATCCCACTATAGACCAATGCAGGCCCTTGGAGTCGCGGTAGGTATGGCTCCCGGCGCTTCCTGAACGGACTACGTTAAAGTCGGGTGCCCGCCCGACGCGACGCCTTTAACTCCCGGGAAAGAAACACGGTACCCATTCTACAGAGGGCTAGGTAGGCCCTAGTACCCGTTTGGAGGAGAATGGAGCGTGTAAAAAATCCCCGCCCTCCGCCGAGGCCGGGAATCGAACTCGGCACCTCCAACCCGCAGCAAGCGTTCTTACCCACTAGGCTACCTAGCTACCTTATCCTGGCCTAAATGCACTTGTTTCACACATCCTAATTTCCACTTCAATGGAGGAAGATTAGGATCGACTACTAATACCAAGTCGTTTTCTTTGAAATTAGGTTGGGAAATAACCACTTATTACTTTTTCTGTCACATGTGTAAGTAAAAGCGGTGCCAAATGCGCCAAAAGCATTGCGTAATTTTTTGTAACAATTACGTATCAAATGAGAACAGTCCTCAAGCGAAGGTTCAGGAAAAGCGATTAAAGGACCACCCGTAAGAAAAATGACCAACATTTAGGAAACATCTGCCCTGCTCGAACCTTGAATCAGGCAATTCCCCCATAGTAGGCTCTAACGGCATAGGTTTTGTTTTAAAATAAGTTACGCATTTGGCTAACCTGGAACGGATTAGGTTCCGAATCCCTAGATTCCAAAATTGTCTCTGAAAAGGGACTGGAGGACACGTGGGCGGCAATATAGCTACAGCTTGTGGTAATAATCAACGATTAATACTGAAAAGTGGGATTGTTTCGGTTCAGAAAATGAAAGTTTGATATTTCGGATGCGTCCTCCCACTCGCAACAGACTCCTTGCATCTATGAAAGGCGAGAGTTTTTGAATAATCCGATTGCATGGTCTGTTATATTCGATCACATATAGCTGATCTTTAAAAACAGTTGCTTGTACCCGTTTTACAATGAGAAGCATTGACCGTTCGAGCTCCACGGTAGACAACACAGTTTTTTGTTCTAGTATTAACAAAACGTCTTAAATTATCAATAAAACGTAAACACTAAGCCAGAACTCGTTGGAGACGAAATAATAATAACTTGTCCATCATTGATAAAAGAAAGTCGTTTTTGACGAATCTGAGCACACTAGCGAGTTCGATTTCTGTTCAGAAACATCGACGACGACGGCAGTTGCAATGGTCATTCATCTGCAGGGCGTCTTAGCCAGGCTGCCCCCCCCCCCTCCCCATAACGGATGAGAGACGAGCTCTGAACACTTTAAATCTCGACTGCTGCAATTTGCAGAGTTATCACTAGTAGAAATGTATTTCAGCAAGTCAGCATTACATTGTCAGTAATTTCTACACTCGATTAGCCGTAAATGTTTTAAGTTTGTGTGGAGACGTTTATCTATGCGAGAACCGTAGAACCAGGTTTATCTACGCAAGAACCGTAGAACTATCAGTGAATGCAACAACGTTCTGATTAAAGTAAATATTAAGCACGATGCACATATACTTTAGAACATGAGACAATAAGACTGCCCCGCACAATTCAAGACGGTTGACTGCTAACGGTTTTAGCGGAGCTACTCTCGATTTGCATATTACTAATTAGGTAGATATATGAGTGGGTGTCATTCTTCTAAGATAGACACAGCAACCATAATCCTTTGAAGAGCCATCGCAGAAACCAATTAGTTGCTTCTTCACCGAATTCAAAGGTAAGATTAATGTAGGTAAGCAGATCTGTCCTAGTAAGCTTAGTTCATTAGCTAATTCCGTCCAATTCTTAGCAATATTAAGAGGAACCTCTTCATCCCACGTCAATCCTAACTGTCGTAGGTCTTGCAAAATAAATTTAGCAGAAAGAGCTCAGGTGTATTCCAACCCAGAGGATTAAAAATACGAGCAGTTTTTGACAAGATTGAACGCTTCGTAAGTCCCACATCGGTATCTGACACTTTATAGGTGAAGAAATCTCCGTGAAGTTACCATTGCACACCTAAAGTTTTCAGCATAACATTATTCTTCATTCCGAGATAGATCTCAGCATTTGGCAACATTCCGAGGGCATCTGCTCTAGAGGATCATTGCTACTCCACTTGTGAAGTTCAAACTGATCCAACGCCAATAATTCTACTAATTCGGATTTTAAATCTATTGCAGATTGCAGATCGTCCATGTATCACTTCACAGTATGTCGGCAGAGCGCTGACGATTTACTTCTTCGTCTGTAGCTAGACGACGGTGAACAACACACACCGTAAGTCACAAAACAAAAAGCAACAAACAAACAAAATTTTTTGTTAAAGAAGACTCAGAATAAAAGAGAAAAACTAGCAGAGACAACAAAACATTTTCATATCCATTTTAACAAGAAAAAAGCGACAAAGGAAATTTTTATGTCATTTTTTTTTCAGCAGTCTCACGTACATAGCGTTTTCTGAAATCAGTCAAGTATTTGTCTACATAAAATGTTTCGAATAAATTTTTCCTCGAATTTTTCGAACATTCCGATAGGTTCTCAAGAATAATTAAGATCAAATCTTTATTTTTAATTCAAAAACACATTTGTCTACATCCTGAAGGAACATAGTACAATCCCTGGATGTTTTTGTTAAGACGGATCCTGGTTTCTTGCTCGACATTAGACGAGCTTGGGTAACACAGGCACTGGGATCTTAGCTTAATTCCGGTGGCTGGAAATTGCAAGAGCTTTAATGTTGGGGACACCGGCTATAACCTAGCAATTGTCTAACGAACTTAGCAGTGCTCACATCTGTTTTCTGAGGCATCTGTGAAAGAATATATTTGAAAATATTATTTTAAACTGCAACGCAGTTGATCTTCTGTCTTTCTCCTTTCCTTCTATTAAAAGCCAGATTATTAAGGTCAGAAACAATATCTCCAATTTTCTTTCAAAAAGCAACATTTCTTTTTCTTAAGTGAAAAAAATTGGAAAGAACGACAATTTATTTCGAAGAATTATTCCTTCTTTAAAAATAAAAAACAACTGTACTTCTACTGCTCGCTGAAATTGTCTGTTGTTTGTCTTTTAATCGAAAATCTTCTTCTGCCTGTGTTGTTTCTTCCTAAGAACTTTCTCAGTAAAATTTCTTACTCCATTTTGTGATTTTTTAACTTTCCACAACCCATACAAAGAAGTTCCTTCTCTAAATGGCGTTACTTCTTTTTAAGGGAATACAAATGTTTCAAATCACATTTAACGACTTTGCAATTACCAAAAACCAAGCTCGATTAAGGTTTTTCTCTACCAGGACTTTCTTTTTAGTGTTAATCCTAATTTAGAATAATAGTACAGCATTTTTGATGTGAAGTAATAATAATTTTTATACTGACAGAACATTATATGTATAGTTTAATGTCTGTTTAAAGGCCTATTCCAATCATTGAGCAAAACAATTTTAATTAGCAATCTGCAGAAATATAATTTTCAATAGAAATAAACTTGTTGTCTGTCACCATGATCCCAAAACTATTCATTTCCGAAAGCTTAAATTTATCCCATTAATCCTAGAGTATTCCATAAACTCCCTATTGATTTTGTTCTGAACTGCATGATAGTTGAAAGCAGGAATTGAAAATATTCGTCTAAAATCTTATGATAACGTAACCGTTTTTAACTGAAAGTTATATAAATGAAAAAAAAAATGATAAAAAATTGTTTGAGCTATTATATACAGTATGTTATATATTAAGGGTGCACATGAGATGATATTACATAGATCGAAAGCGGGTTCAGTGGTGCAAATCGAAGACTTCGGGCGAAAACGCTTTATGTGAGCTGTGGAGGCCAGCTACGTTTTGCTTGGTGCTGTTATTCCTTTGGCACAATGACATTTTGCAAATGCATCTTTATTATGGGGAATGGGTTTTGTTTATTGCTGAATACTTATGGATTGTGTGTTGATGATCCAATGCTCTGTACAATGTCAAAGCAGTTGTTCGAAGTAGCGGTCGGAGACCTCTTTACACAAACTCCATCTCCTGTTAGTGTTCTGCCGAACACTCTGGAAGTTCTCCGATGTTTGCAATTGCTGCGACTATTCTTCCTACATGATCTTCGTCTGACTGCAAACAATACTCTTCATGAAAACCCAGAGGAAGAAGTCCAGCGGCATGAGGTCTGGTGATCAAGGAGGCCACGCAACCGGGCTGCCACGTGCAATATCGTTATTATTCAGGTGTTATTCAGATGATTGCGGACAGCAACTGTGAAATGGGCCAGAGCTCCATTGTACTGATATCATATTTGGCGAATTTGTGAAATGTCATAGTACGAGAGGAATAACACTAAGCAATACGTTGCTGGCCTCTATCTCTCACACCAAGCGTTTCTGGCCATAAGTATATGAAGCAGATAACCTCATTTTGAACCACTGAATCTGCTCTAGATCTGTGTAACATCATCTCATTTATAGTTGGAGCTCTGAACTCCACGCTTTGGTATAAGTCTCACCCATAGAAATGATACAACCATTCAAGTTTCGCGAACGCTTTCCATGAAGTTATTGGAAAGATAATATTGGCCAACTAATGTAAATTTTTTGTTCTGTAATTTATTGACAATGCAGGAATAAGAGAGGATAGGGAAATGTGTGACTGTGGTCCTCCTCATCTATGTGCTTATTTAGACAACTGCTGTGAACCACTGTTGTGCGAGCTACTTCCTGATGCCGCCTGCTCACCCAGGGAAAAGCCATGCTGTACGGGTAGATGCGGCATCATACAAACCCAAGAAGTAAGAAAGAAGTTATTTAAATAAAATTAATTTCTTCAATGACATTTCTTCAGTAACTGTTGTTAACATAACAGTATTATAAACAGTCTAGAAAGGTTTATACATAGGAGAAAAATATATCGGTTTCCATTATATGCAAGCTGCTCTTTTAATTTTAGAAATAAGTAGTATATATATAAAACATCTGGTTTTAGATCATTTTTTCCTTCCCCTGGAACGTATGTTCTTACTAGGTTTTTTAGGATCTAGCCTACCATTCTCGTCTTCCTTTACACTGATCTATGTTTTTCATTTCGCTATATGTTTTTTATTTCTTTCTTTTCTTAAGATCCGAGGAGGACTCAGAAATACATGCCAATAGTATTTATTTAGCTAGTTTTATAACTAGATGAGAAGCATAATTTACACAGGCTATCTTTATAATTACAGTAAAGCCCCGATTATCCGCGGAATTGGGTGGCAAGGGCACCGCGGATAGCGAAATTCTCGGATAACCCGGAAAAAGATGAAAAATGAGGTGTAAAAAGGAAAAAAAAATATTTCAGCATAAAAACTATGTTTTATTGTACAAGAAACAGAATATGTAAAACTTTTAAGGATCGCTGAGGTTCGTAATTAAAAAAATTTTTCGCTGCACTCGCGGATAATCGGGGCATTACTGTACTTCTAAATGCACCCAACAGTGACACTTAAAGGATTTGTAGGAATTGAAAGAAAATCAATAATGAACAAACTGTTAAAACAGCAAAGACAATTCACTTCACAAACTGTTAATCAGCAGATTAGTTGAGTGATTAAGACGACTAATCCTTAGTTAGCTAAATTACGAACCAACAAATTTATTAATTGACAAAAGTATCATCCCTTTTCTTAAAATTATTCGATAGGATTGTTTTAAAAGAAATGAGTGTCTGGAAAAGTCTTCCTGTGACGGTCGAAACTCTGAA
>JAFIDM010132640.1:0-15796 GCA_023159025.1 Thereuonema tuberculata
GTATTCATTTGAATTTGTTTATGTGACATTTGTGGTGAGAAACCATTCACAAGTTAACATGCGACGTAATCACTAGATAAGTAGATAGATACATCTGTATATTATGTTCAGATAGTACGTAATATACACAGTATGTCTAATAAAGTAAAACTTAGGTCTATGATTACGAAGTCTTAGGCTTTCTTTAATAATTTCAAATAAAGGCTTCAATTTTCGTACATATTAGAATGCATACATTTAAAAGAAAAGCAGATGATACGTAAAAATTTATGTATTACAATCTCAGTATTATTATTGTTTTACGTTTCAGTGACTTTTTTTGTGGTACTGTAGTCTACGCTAACATATTGACGTTGGACTACAACACCATATGAAGTTAAATGCTAGAATTGCAGCATTTTATGGCACTGGCATGAGATACTTTAATAATCACTGCGGTTAGTAATAGACCAAAATTTCTTTCTTGTTCTAGTTAAATAACAGGAATAAACTCATTTAACTATGTGGCACTTCCACGTTTCATAAAATTCCTTGCAAATCCGATTATTCCCTGTTTGGACCTTTGCAGTCCCGTAGGGAAACGTCTCTTGGTCGGTCATGCCCGTGTGAAAGGGGTGGAAAATTCGAGTCGTCCTTTACTCTACCTCCCCCATTCCCCGTCACTCTTTTGCACCACTAAGAATTAATGTGGCGGAAAATGAAATTGTCCGGAATCGATTCTCAAAGCATGCAAATGTCGTCGGGCGCAGAAAGACCGTTAGGAAAAACTGTCATCTCAATTCCCCGTTGCCACCTGTGAGTCTGGGCACAGCGACTCTACCCTTTTACAGAAATAGCCAGAAAAAGAAGAAAGAAAGAAAAAAATGGAGGGTGAGAGGAAAGAAGTCTTAATTTTAAAGATTATTGGTCTGTTAACAGACCAATTTATAGGCCCTGGATCAATTGGAATTCCCCTCGAAAGTCTGAACACGAGAAGCAGTGTCCTTGTTCCATGAATATTATTTTTTGTTTTTAAATAAAATGTAGTATTACGATGCTAAGACGTCACTCTTCAAGTAAATTTGTTCATCAATATCTTGTAATTTTTTTTTTCTTTAGTAAATGATTTTCTTAATGTTTTAATTAAAACTTCAGGTAAATACATATATATTTTGTATATGTGATCTGTGTTGTATTTAAGATTCTATTTAAATTCAGGGGGTATGGATATATACTCCTTAAATACCTAACTACATATGCTTATCGTTTCGTTAGTATTCAAAGTTATCAAGGAAAAAAAAAGATACATTCTATTATTTGAGCTCTTCTCAATTATACCTTTGACTTTTTTAATACTCATTGAGAGGATAATCAAATTGCAACATATGTAATTCATTGATATATTATCATGCTGTAGCGATTACCTTTTTGTTTTTTGGCAGTAAAGTTTATTAGTTTTGAATTAACTTTTGAGTAGCTTGTTGACATAGTTTTAAAATATCGCTTAATATCATTGTTATATGCTGTTGTAAGTTTTGCATTCCGAACGGTGATATAAGGCGGGTAGGACCAAATGAGTATAAAATGAAAAATCTTTGTGTTATTATACTAAGGATATTCATTTATTTTGCTTCAGACGTTCAAACTTGAAAAGCGCTTAAGTTTCTTAGGACACAAAACCTAATGAGTTCCTGCTAATGTAATTGCTATATATGGAAGTAAAGAAAAGAAAAGAAAATGGAAGTGTTTATGTATCTGTTTGACCAGTTGCCCTATCGATCTATATATAGTTCAGTATTAATTAGACCGTAGGTTAAGTTAAGAACTGTCTTAAGCCCTGATGCCAACAGAAAGAAAGCAGAATTTTTCTTTAAAGCAGGTTGGAACTTCTCTGGATAGCACTCGGAAAAATAACCAATCTTTTAGAAGTGAAATTACATTTGAAACAATAAACTAATACGTTTGAAACCTTTTAGTTTTTTTCTTAATGATTTAATTTTCCATTTATCTACTCTTTGGACGTTTTCTTGGCCACCTCTCCTTCCTTTGATCATTTCTGCTTGACAGAGGTTCTACCAATTTCATTTCCTTTCTTTATGATAATGCACTGTCAGATATTCGGTTCCTTTAATATATTTCTTTCTCAGTTTCATCTTGTAAATACATCTTTTCATGTCTTGTGATTTGTAAGCTGTGAATAACTTCTTTGTCTATGTGGACAATCCATAAATAAAAACTGGCAAAATTGATTCTATGTATCTCCATCTGCTTGTGTTTTTATCCATTTAAATGTGTATCTATCTATCAACAGAGTTTTATTATAGAAATGCATACTTTAGAATGAGTGGGAGGCTCAGAAATGTGTCCAAACTTCCTGCCGTCATTGTATTAATATTTTTCACGAATCATTTCAAGTCGATATTTCAAGTTGATATACCATGTTATTCGAAAAAAAATTAACAAATTAATTGAAATACAAAATAAAATTAGACGAACAGTTGTTACAAGCTTTGACAAATTTAAACTTATGGATTAATTGTCTTTCAGTTTTCATGGATTGACCATTAAATTTCGTGATCATTACACGGAATAATCACTGTAATATATTTCTTAAAAAAAATGTTTAGTCGAGTTGTTTTATGCGTTCAACGAACAATCAGAAAAACTATCTACATCCAACAATTTTCGTGTTTCTTAAATGCTAACACTCCTAATAATAAGTAGCAATATAGTCCGACAGATGGTTCTTGATGATCCCGAATTTTCGCGATTTCACGTGATTGACGCGAGAATAGCCTCTATCCATGTCTTCTCTCAAAATGGCGAGAAAGAAGGCTTATCGACTCCGGGAAAGAAGCGGCCACGAGCAAGCCCCATTACTGATGTCGACGATTTTGACCGATGCCGTATTCGCCGCTGCATCCATCGCCTCTACGCTGAAGGTAAAATTCCAACTTTAACATTTTTTCTCTAGCATTTTCCTAGTGACAGACATTCACAATGCTACATTCCTTGAGACCTGCTGCAGAGGTTAATGGCCAAATCTCGTGATTTTCGTGATTCCCGCGCAAACGCGATCATCAAGAACCATCTGTCAGACAGTAGAAATATTGCGAAAGGTTCTCCATATTGTTATTTGCAGAAAATAAAAGGATTTATTCAGTCGAAAACAATCGGTCTCAAATCACTTCTTAACAGTAAAATCCAATCAGCAATCCGATACTGTAAAAATGTTGTAAAATCAAAAATCAATTTGCATCACAGCATTATTACTTAGAGCTACAAGAGGAAGGTCTTCTTAAGAAAAGTGGATCTTAAAATAAATGTCTAATCACCTAATGTAAAGAAATCTAGATAGTAAGTCGTATATCTTAAATTTGAAATTAGATGTAAATGATTTATTTAGTTAGAATATTTTATTTAGTGAAATGGTTTGTGTAGTTAAAAAGTTTTGCCTCTAAAAATAAAGTTAATCGTAATGTAACGTAAGCCATACTGAAAAAATGCTGTAAGAATTAATCTATCCACAAAATTGTTAGTTGGGAAAGCTGAATTTTGCGTGTGCGCTTAGTAATTAAGATCAAAATTAACGTGTGTACAATGTTAATAAATAAAAATTTTGATTTTATTACTAATATTTTAATTCAACAAATTCTTAATAAGCTAAGCGGGTTGCTAGCGTGGATTTGTTTTTACCCTCTTTTATTGTTTATTTAATTTTTTGATATTAGTGAAATGAAGGGTCATTCTTTTAAATGTTTGTCCTTTTGATGTATTGTTTCTTTCTCTGAGCTGAGTTATGCTGGGTCGGGACTGAGCTGAAGAAGGTGGTGAAACCTGAAACGGCGTCGTCCTCAGTTACCCAGCAAATAATCTAAAATCAGATCAGATCAGCTCAGGGAAATTTTGTTGTTAGTTATTGTGTGTTATCTTATTTTTTATTTTTTAATTGCATTATTCTTTGAATTATTATTTTTTTCTTGAAAGTGATCACAGTATGGATTTAAATATGTCAAAACTTAATAAGATATATATGATTCTTTAAGGACAAAGTATTTTGATCCTCACTACTAAAACAGGGACTACAAACACGAAAATTTAATCATTCAACTCTCCAATATAAATAAATAACGAATAGAAACACAGTTGAAAAAAAACTCTTATTAAAACCGTATCATTTTAATGCGTCGGAATACAAGATACGAACAAGTTGCGGGTATTAGCATTCATCAGATTCTGAACTGATGAAGGCTAATAGCCGCAACGTGTTCGGATATTGTAAACTGACGCAATAAAATGATACTGTTTGAACAAGTGTTTTTCTACTGTTCAACTGTGTTCTCCATTCATTATATTTATATTTTTTTACACAGTTTATTGGATATTCTCCAATAAAACGTAGAAGCATTTTTCTATAAAAATATTTCAGTATCAAATGTTTCGAATATTTTGTACAGCGGCCCTTATAATGGGAATATATATGTTCCAAAAATCAAGTCATGCCTAGTTAATAACAGCATTTAATTAAGAAAATTACTGGTGTTTTTGTAATTATTTGTTGAGTTATCGCGCGCCGAAAGATTCTCAGAACAGACTTGTTTAGCACTCATACGAACATCACTTAAAAAAAAAAAAATCTAATCTAAATTTGGTTTAAGAAACAAACAATGGGGATACGAGATGATTAATGCCCTATTTTTATCAATAACTTTTAAGAAATCAGAATGATTAGATGTCTTAGGAAAAAAAAATTATATTTGCGTGCGTGAATTGTAAGCGTTATCATTATATGAAGAAAGTAAAAATCGGATGTAATATTATAAGTTAATATTTTAATTCCTTTAGAAATCGCCAATTTAAATTTCCATGGAGCTGAGTATTTTGGGCACTTTCAAATAAGGACCAAAATACAAAGCCCTTAATTAATTCAAAGAATAAAGCATTTCTTTACATCAAATTTCATATTTAAAAAATCAACTTTACTGTCTAGATCTCATTAAATTTTGAAGGTTGAGTTCAGTTTGAATATTGTAGATCAAAGGGCATTTAATGTTGATTAAAAATTTGTGACTTTTTATTACTGCATTTGAAATTGTGATAAAAAAAGAGTTTTATTTTGGCAAATAATTGATTTATCGTTTAAAATGTTAGCTTTTGCGAAATATTTCAGTTTTATGTTATAAATCAGACTGCTACGAGCAAAGGAAAAAAAAAAAAAGCTATTCATACTAGAATATAATGAAAAGGGTTTTTTTTCTTTACCAAGATGTAAGATGAATGTGTCGATTGCTGTTACGCCCATTTTTTGCCTTCGATTTCCTTTTAAAGTGAAAAAAGTAACTATAGTAGGTAACAGTGGCAAAGCATTGTAAGCACCCTTCAAACAGCTGTAGCGTATTCCCTAGTATCATAACTTCTATTCTTCCGATGCTGAATATCATTCGGGAGTTGGTTTCCCCACTCTGAAAAATGACCTCCCTATTTAGGATGCTTAGTTGGCCCTAAAATCTGGGAGATTCCCCGGGAGAGGAGGCGAAGTCCACCACTAAATATATACATCTACGGGACCGTGCACAAGCTCAAAAATGTGGAAGGAGTTAGCTTGTCTAGACACCCTCCTATTACCTACCAACCCTCCCGATCCCTCGAGCGCGGGTTCTTTTTGCTCTGCTACCCATTCCCCCCCCCCCCCCCCTTTCCTTGGCTTAGCCCGTCTCTACCTCCCCCTCCTTCCTTTTCCCTCCTTCCACGGCTGTGTGGAAATGTGATTAATTGCAATCCTCTTGTTTAACTGTATTTTCAGTCTATAAATTCTGAAAACTGCGAAAGAAGGCGAGTGGTGTCGGGCCCGTCTGCTGGCCACCACCTGCTGAGCCACTGACACTTGACAATGTTGTTGGGCTCAGCCGAACTTGTTCCGGTCACCGATAGACTCACAGCGCTTTCCCGAAAAAATCAAGAGCCTCTTTCTCCCTCCCCTGCCCTCCGTATTCATCGTGACATACTTGCTTAATTTTCCTCTAGTGATATAATAGTCATAAATTCAGGCCAAGGCCTATCCTATTATTAGAAGTTTCGCAAACGAAGTAATGATTTAGCAGCTGATCTGTAGAGTTACGTGAAGCTATTTTCATTAACTTTATTTTGTCTAAGACTATACAGTGTCCAATAACTTATATAAAGTCAACATGTGTTGATAAGATTTTGTGGTATAGTAGTAACATTGTACTTGAATTGCGGACTTTATAATATCCCTTTGGTAAAATCACAAACAGTTAGATCCAGAAGACTGGAGAAATTAAACCTTCGCAGCTTTTTATCAACTTTCAGTTTTTCGAGATAGGCTAATTAGAATTTCTCACCATATTGAATAAAAACTCAAAATTTTTCTAAATAATACAATGCATTGAGAGAATTCAGAATAAAGAAGGGAAAACTTTTCTCAAATATTTAATAAAGCTTATTATATATTTAATAAAGCTTATACTATTATTGTTATTATTATTTAATAAAGCTTTTTAGGACACTTCAGAGGATTATTATTATAATACAAAAAAGCTGCCAAAATTAAAAAAAAAAAAAAAAAAAGAGTTAAGCCTAAATAAAAGGAAAGGAATCAGAAGAAAATAAAGAAAAGAAGAAACATGATCTTATTTATTTATATAACTTCCTTGAAAAAAATGTAGCTTAATTAATTTTAATTATAGCATTAAGTTTTGTTCATCGATGAGTCTTGATTTTGTTAAAGAAGGGTTGAAAACGAAGTGTATGCTCTGTTGTTGATAAATAGAACTAACGTTTAATGTTGATTTTCCCTTGCTCTTGCAATCAGTAAATGAAAAAGAAAATAACTATTTTTTTTAGTTTTGAAAATAACGATATCAGTAGAAATGAAGATTAATAACATTTATTATGATTAGCTTGACGTTTTTTTCTTCTCTTTTATGCATCTAATATACTAATGTTCCATAAAGAAATGGTTTCAGTCTCCTCCCTATAGAAGCGGCGGAGGCGTTACGACGTTAATATATAAATAGTAATAATAAAAATGCATTAACACCTTCTTGGAATAAATTTTATATGCTAGCTGAAAGAAAAAGAAAAAAGATGAAACAGATAATGATGTTGTACCTTGATTGCAGTCGCTAAACGAGAGCTGCAGCACTGGCCCGAAAGACAGCAATCAATCGATTTGGCTGAGGAAAAATGACAGTAAATGATGTGGAAAAAATCAATCACATGGTTCACTTGATCCCTTTGATTGACGGAACAAAATTGAAGTGTTAGCCCATCTTCAACTCATCCTGCCTCTCTTATTGTTACTTCTCTTTGTCAGTTTAATAATAATAAGAATAAAAAAAAAATGTTTGGAATTTATATTCCCCCACTTTTTTTTTTCTAATTAAATAGATGACAATAATTATTTTATGAGATCAGAGTCGTAAGTGCTTGGATTCTTGCTACTTCAAAAGCTATTAAAATATATGAAAAAAAAAAACGACAACAAACAAATAAAACCTAAATTTGAGGACAAAACCTCTCTTGGTTATGGGCCCCATGTCAAATAATAATTTGCCACTTCCCCCTAAATGTACACTTAAATACGTACAGGGCTGTTTTTTTTCTGTAGTTTGATTGGGCATACTCTTTTTATTTATCTTATAAACTTTCGGTACTTTACTAGACGGCTGCCCGTCTCTTCGCTTCGTAAGCCCTAGCACATGGAACGGAAAACAACATCTTATTCAACAACACAAATTACATCAAGTAAACTAAAACTAAAAAGTTTAAATTCTAAAATTAAATGCAATGTAGCATTGAAATCCATTGTTACAGCTGGAATTTGAACAGGCAACAATACTCCCGTTAATGTGGGCGCTTACGTATATTGTTGCGGACAGAGTTGACGCAACAATACTCCCGTTGCCTGGCAACGCGAAATTCAATTGATGCGGACGTACGCGCACAAGCTATTTTTTTTAGTAATATAGATTTTGCTTGATACATATTCAAGTTCTTTATTTACGAATTTCGAATTTGGTTTGTGTTTAATTGAAGTTAGACTTATAACACTCAAACATAGACGATGTTATCTCTCATGAATCGATTTTGAAGAACCGGACCCATTGAGTAGCCACCTTTTTTGTATTTGAAAAATAGCCGAATACATATATATGTATCCATTAATACAATAATACCCTCATTTTATTATTTAATAAATATATTTCTGCAGTAATAAAATCGGACTTTTAAATTTCGGATAAAACATACAAACAAACAAACAAACAAATAAACTTATAATTTAAATAACAGTTTGAATTTAAACAGATAAATGAATTTACATTCCAAAAATAAAATTAATATTTTGAAGAGGATCTTCAGAAAGAAATAAGTAAAACTCAGAAATTCTGGGGAAACAAAAGATGTGTTTCTACTCGAATCTAAATTTTATTTATAACTTATAATGTAATATAATTAATCAGTTATTTCCTAAATTTAAAATTACCCGGATACAGAATGTAATCTTTATTTTTTTTCTACTATTTAAATAATTATAGATAAAAAAATTATTACTTCATAACGTTGAGTAGTACGGATATAAAGTATTGATTATAAATAATTTCTATTATTATTTTACGTTTTCAGACCTAATTTCTTGACTTTTTAAATCATTATCTTGATATAACTTTATTTTACATTTCAGTTAATAAATAATTTTACAGCCAGTTCATAACGTTAAGTTATTATTAATATGATAACACGTCCTTAAAATAAGTGTTGGATCAACGACTAATTCATTTCAGAAAATGATTAAAATAGACGAACGTTACAACTTAAAATTAGGCTTACAATTTGAACAGCTTTTAAAAGTCTAAAAGAGACCCTTCGAATCGCTTTAAAATGTTCGTTTCTTAAAAAGAAATTTCTGAGCCACACATGTGGATTCGGCTTAATGAAAAATAGATGCGAACTTCGAATGAAAAATAAAAACACTGGGAAAGTTCGAGAATTTTCTGGAAAAGTAAATTTCGATTAGAACCGAAGGCTTGACAATTCATCATATTAAACGAACGGACTAACAAACTTCCTTAAAAATAAACTTATTTTGTTAAAATTCAATTTACAAAATTTATAATATGATAGCAATAATTATTGTCAACCTCTCAAAAAAAAAAAACTGCAGTTCCAGCGCGATTTTTTTTTTCCCTTCTATATACTCACATTGCATGTAGAAAACAGTTATTTGCTAGATTATTTATTATTTTCCAGTTATTCCAGTTTTCTATAAAGTTAAAATCCAGATTTTCAATGTTGTATTTGTATTTTATAGACTTTTTAAGTTTCTTGAAAAATAATCTTATTTTCATCACCAAATGCAGTCATTATTATTTATATCCGAACAGCGTCAGATTAATTAAAATGAATGTAGCTTTACATTGTTTATTATATAGTTCCTTAAACGCTTGATTATAAAATGTTGACAATTTATCGTCCTGTATTCGAGTGTTGGTTTTTTTTTTTTTCATTTTTACCTGACCTCAAACAGGTATGAGCTACCTGTAATGACTGTGCTGGAAAAATAAAATGAAAAATAATATAGCATTGCTATCATGTATCTCATTATTAACTCTCAATTACACGGCAAGTTTGCAAGACAATGTGTGAATTGAAAGAGAATTAAAAAAAAAAAAAAAAAAAATCGGCTTAAGAAAATTTTCTTATCTTTTTTTTTTTCAAATCTTTAATTACCCAGAACTTATGAGTTAATTATATAAATTATTTTTTTACTTTTTATTTATTTATTATTAATTTTTCCACCCTTACTGAGCGATCCACAAGTATCCAGCTCATAAACAAGCGTTAAGATTTCCCTGCGTGCTGTAAATGTCGTATCACCTTTTATTTCTTCATTCCAAATCAAAAGCGGGTAATAAAAGGGCGAACGAGCAGACAAGAAATATACGTAGTTACTAACTCCTTTGACTTCTTTTTGTTGTTGTTGTAAGGTAGTTGTATGTGTAGCAATCAACTTGGAGGGGTCCGGCTCATTTCAACTAATGAGGTTACTGGAAGGTCAGGCAAATGATGGCTCCAAAACTCGCGTTGACCAGCTGTGTGAGTGCCGAGGCAGTGTGTTGCCAGCGCCGTGCAGTCGTACCCTCTAGTGGTGCACGCCGCAACTACGGCGACCATTAGCATAAGAATGTGGTCAATTGCCAGAACAGCGATGGCTTAGAAAAAAAGTTTCGAGGTTACAAAGAACATTGAATACAAAAAGAAATCACGAAGGAAACCCGAATCAGGGAGGAGCACTTGCGCTACTGACCGTTTGATATGAATAATGAAAATGTTCAGTCAACTATTTAGAACTGTATTTGTTTGTAACTTGCTATTAAAATAAAAATTATGTATATTGTCGATTTTTTTTTTTTGAGACATAGGAAATTCATTGTAATAATATTAAAAAAAATTACAGTTCTTTTCAATTAATTATGAAACATACTTTTATATTTGAAAAAATTATCTATCTGCTGCGCATATGCACACAGTTTGGTCTCAGAAAATAGGGAGCTACCTCAGGGCTTGAGGGGCACAGAATAATTTATTAAATGTTCCTTTCATAAATGATTTTTTTTTTTTTTTTGTAAAATTAATACCTGTTTAACAAAAAAAGTGAAAATTTGTAATGATAACTGCCGATTTATCTTATTGCTAAATTAGTTATTTCATAATTTCTCTTTTATTATTATATTTCTAATTGTAAAGAATGTTTTACCTTGTATTATAGAAATTTCTCCATAACTGCACTATAACTTTTTTTTTTAATGTTTTACCTTTTTTTTTTATTTAATTATTATTTGCAAACGTATAAAAAAAAATTGTATGTGTTTCTTATTTATACATGATTTTCAGTCTCTTTAGATTAAGTTGTTACATAAAAGTGTTTAGCGTGTCATCAAAGTAATATAAGCAGTAGAGAAATGACACAAAACATAAAAATATCTGAGATTTCATCAGTGATAGCCTGGGATGGCCGTTTTGTCCTTTTTGTGGACTGGTCAGCCAGACACACTCCCCGACGAAATGATCAGATAGTGTAATCCGCTCAGAAGTTGAAATTTTGCCGCTTGTTTTGTTTTTTAATTTTTGTTTCTTCGTAGGGGAGTCCATGCTCGGCGCGAGAGTGGTTTCCCTGATGTCTGTTGCACTCTCATCATGAAATCTCAGATATTTTTATGTTTTGTGTCATTTCTCTATTCTTTATATTGATTGATATTGATACACAAATAAATATATGAGAAAACGCACTTACGTGATCTCAAGTCTAGTTAAACGTATCTAAAGTCAAATAAGAAAAACACCTGAAAACAAAATTGGGATGATGACTCCTAGAATTTATTTCCTATACATTTTCAGTATTTTAAAATTTAATCTCCTTGTCTGTAAATACCTTTATAATGAATTGCTTTCAAATCCATCCGTTTTCCAAGTCATCGGTTTACTTTAATATTAATCTCGCTAAATATTAGGCTTATCAACGATATATAACATGTATATAAGCTATTTCATTTACCGAATTTTTTTTCCTTAAGTTTTTTATCTAAATTTAAATTAATTTGATTTCATTTTTGATCGTTATTTTTTCATAAATTGAATAATTTTGCGTCTTCGTACAAGGCTTATTAAATAACATATTTAACAATTAAGATTCTAATCATATTTGATTAGCTGTTCTTAATATAGGTACTCCTCAGTTTACGACCGAGTTCCGTTCCGACGACTACGTCATTAAGCGAATTGGTCGATAAGCGAGGAGCTTGCTCGGGAATGTACGATCGTTGTATAATTATAAAATTATAAAAATTATGCAACAAACTTCAAATTTATTCAGAAAAAGACATGCCTATGTACATATTATCATTTGTTTATTTGGTCATCTGGAGCTGGGAGATGATGACGATGAAGTAGAAGTTGTACCTTCAAGGGCGAAGGTCGTAAGTGCGAGTGGTCGTTAAGCACATAGGTCGTAAAAAGTACCTGTATATAGTTTTACATTAAGTTTGTCATGGTTATGAACATTTTTTGTTGTTTTTTTTTTTGTTTGGCTTTTTAAGATCTGAAGGTGAAAACTGTTTTTAATAAATGTTGGAAAGTTTGTTTTTCTTTGGTCCAGCAAAGTAGTAAGAACGTTACGAACACGAAACTTTTACAGTGTTAAGAAATGGTTATTAGATTAATAACAACAAATGCTTTTAAGTTCGATTCAGTTGTGAAGGATATGATTTATGTTAATTCGGAAAAAAAAAATTGCAAAATATTACAATTTTTCTGTAAAGCATGTCGTGAACTTCTATGAATAAGATCCGTAATCCGTAATTTCAATTAAATAAACGGAATAAGCAGATCAGATTTCAATCATAAAGAATATGGTTTTGCTTATTTATTTATTTTTTTCTGGGCAACTCCACATTATCCTTCTACTACGTACTGCGGAATAGATAGATAGATAGATAAAAATATTGACTACTTTACTACAAATGTTGTCCAATCCATACAATTAAATTTCTATCTTTTTAACAGAAGATATTGTTGAGTTCAAAACCAAAAGTGTGAATCTGCACTATGAACAAAATTGAAACGTGTTAGGCATTTTTGAAGATCATTTATTAAAAAAAAGAGTTAATGCTAAATCTGAGAAATAATTTTCTACTCTGTGTAATGGGTCACTGGTAGTTAGTCGACTGTATAAACATCGTTTTCACTGTTACAAAACTCTCAACTTTGTTCTTTATTGCGAAAAGTTGAGGTAAGCGTAGATTGGCTCTTCTAGCTCTCACCGGACGATATATCGTACAGAGATTTAATATGTAACGAGACTGTTTTATTTTTACAAAAAGATAAGTAAGGATAAAAAAAAAAAATTCGTACCCGGGAACCCAAGACGGACCGTTTTGAGGTTCCCACCTCTCGTCAGTTGGATTCGCCCAGTTCTCATAGCTCAGTGTAATCCAATGAAACATAAACAAAAGACAAGATTAAACAAAACAATGGCCCTTGAATTAAAAAATAAACATCAAAACACATATTAAGAATGAAAAGGCAATAAATTAATCCCCGCTAACTGAATACTTAGCCTAAGAAAGATTAATTTATAAAGCAAACATGTACATAAGGGGCAAAATTTAACTTGCGCGTAATACACTTACAAGAAAAGTAAGGATAAAAGTAAGGAATCCGTCTTGGGTTCCCGGTACGAAATTTCCAAAAATAATTCATTAAATCCTTTAAATATGTGCATTTTTTTATCCTTACTTTTCGTATTGTATGTGCATTACGCACGTTAAATTTTGCCATTATGTATTTTATTTTTACTTTATTTATTTTTATTTCGTTATATTTTCCGGTGAACAGATGATGTTTTTTTATTTTACCTGTAAAAACAAAATGCTTTCCGAGATTAAGTAAATGTGAATACTTCTAATTTCTAATTTAATTTTAATAATTTTGTATTTTTAATTGCTTTGAAAATTGTATTACCTTTATTTTTTTTTATTTTTTGATGCTAAAAAAAAAAAAAAAAAATCCAAAAACTGGTCAAATCATTTCTAGTAAGATTGAAAGATTAGATCGTATCTTGTTCGATTTGAAGATTGTCTTAATTATAGAATGCTTGGGAAAGTCTACGACTTTGGTAGTTTCTTCGCACTAGAAGTTGTTGGATCCCTCATTACGTAAGCTGTTTTTTTTATTACACATGGAAATTCTCGTTTCTTCATTAACTTTCAAAGAAGTAAATTACTTTTCTGTTAACGTCCAATCAATATCCAAATTGATTTTTGATAAACTACAGCGTTAGCGAAATTTGAATGACCTTTCTTTCCACAAAAACAGAAACGAAACATCTCAAGTTAGAAACACATGCTTGAATTACTAGCCATAATGATTGGTTTTTCTTGAATAATCTTCCCACCAATAATTAAGAAAAAAGAAAAAAAAAATGTTTCAACTCATTTTCATAATATTTCAGACATTGCAGATTCCGCAAGCCTCCCATTTTAATGGTTGTGGGAAGAATTTCTTCCAAAGGAATAATTATTACCAGTATATGTTGATTGCCGGGCAGACTGTATCGAGTTTTTAATTAGTACCTGGAGCCTCTGCTCTACGTGAGCCAATTTCGAACTGTTATACTTTGGGTAAGTTTGGATGACTTACTTGTAATTGATTCTGCGGCAAGATATGCCAAACGTATCTTACTCTTGCTGCGAAGAGCAACAGGGTCACGATTGGAAAGCTTTTACTTACGACCATCGTCAAGGTCCATGTTCGATGGGCGGGAAACGGGAGAGATATTCTGAACTGGTTTTCGCAGCGGCATTTCGTCGCCTTTTGAAATTCTTCGCCCCAAACGGTCTTCTTTCCTATAATTTTCTTAGAAAGAAATGATTATAATTTTTATTTATTTTCTTTCTTTCTTTTTTTTTAACTACAGTTAGATCATTCAGTGGAGTTTGGAATATCTTTGAAATCTTTTCCATTAGTGAGATTGAAATCTATCGCAAAGTTTTAATTAAGTTAAAACCCGTAAAGAATGGAAACTTTGCCCCTGTTGTTTCTGAACAACTAATTCTTGATGGTTGTTAACTTTTTTTTCTTTCTGAGTCTCGTAAATTGTGACTTGTGTAGATCCCTCAATTGTACATCATAACATATTTTTCAGAAGTGTTTTTCAAGCCGTTGTTAAAAACCCGCTTCTTGCTCTACTGGAATAACAAACTTGCAATTGAGTCACCCGAAAGAACTGCAAATAACATTTCAGAATAAAACTGAAAAACTTGGTGCAGAAAATGTCTCTAAACTCAAAAGTAACTTTCAACTTTATAAGGATTGATTTTATTATCATTTTAGATTTTGAAGTCTATTAGCAAAGTCTGTATTTCCTTTACTTGCAGTCGACATAGAAAAAATTTACAAAAGGGCAGCATTAACTACCGAGCATTTGAAACTGTTTTTCTCTCCACTCAATTAAACAGTGGAATAATGAGAAAGTTCTCGCGCAAGTAATTGTAATCCAGTAACAAGTGTATTGCCTACATTACATACAATATGGCATTTGTCATTTTAATAGCATATGGTAATGGATAAAATTATTCATTTATCAGATTTTTTTTTTATTTATTAACATAGGATTTTCTCTTTAATTGTCATTTCAATTTAGGTGTGAAGATAGATTTATTAATAAAATGAAATGAATTAAATATGGGCTGTAATACTATAATACGGCAAAACTAGAAGATCTGACTTCGCGCAGATCTTCTAAATCTCTTTGGTGTGGTTTAGCAAAATACAGATGATCGTAATATTTCAGAGACCTAAGGATTGATCAAAATTCGCTAGACTGAAGAATTCTGATTAAAATGTATTGAAACCTAAATAAAAGGAATAGTAGAAATAATTATTTTTTTATTAATTTTAACATTATTAAACTACGCTTCCCTGAGGGGAAGGCGAGATCATGGCTACCGACGCGTTCCGAGTTCCATTATCAAAAGCTAAATCTGGCTGATGAGTCCTAATAAGGACGAAATAGCTATCCCAGATTGCTTTTGATAATGGCTCAATGCGTTAAAAGCAAACAATTCTAAAGAATTTGTGCATTTTATAGATTTTTCTTCCCTTTTCATATTACATTAATGCACGTTAAACCTTCTTTATTTTAATTTTTCAAATAATTCTGAGTTGAAAGCTAAAGAACTGTATGACTTTTATTATTATTATTATTATTATTATTATTATTATTATTATTAATTTTGCT
>JAFIDM010132643.1:3418-15789 GCA_023159025.1 Thereuonema tuberculata
AAAAAAAAAAAAAAAAAAAAAAAAAAAAACACACACACACACACACATACACACACACGCACGCACACGAGGGTTGATCTCTGCAAGTATTATCAAACTCATGGAAGTTGACGATCCCGTTAATTTAGGCGAGAATAGTCTCTATCCATGTCTTCTCACAAAATATTGAAACATTTAAATGAATTATAATACGGGGAAATGCATGAGACTTTTACTACATTTTAATATAGTATTAATAACTTGAAATCAGTCAATAAACAAACAATAAATTCATTATGTAGCATTTTCCTAGTGACAAGACATTAAAAATACTAAATTTCTTGAGACCTGCTGAAGAGGCTAATGGCCAAATCTCGTAATTTCCATGATTCCCGCGCAAACGTGATCGTCAAATGTGTTAGACTATAGCAGTCGCGACGATCGTGGCGCACTCTGGTGATAGCAGAAAACGATAGAAGAAAGCTTCTCGTAATGTGGACAGTAATTTAGTTTTTGTTTGGCAAGGAGTAGGTACCTTACGGAGCACGTAAAGTAAAACTGTTTTTTGAAGGCGATCTGCAGCATATTTACGAAGGTAGAACAACGAAATTGGATAAAAATTGAGGTTTGAAGTAAAAATTGAATCACACTGTGAATGACGAATAATTATAACGGTTTCTTGAAAACATCTCCATTATGAAAGAAACGCCCACATTTCATCAAAGGCAATGCATCACGACTCATTCACGATAATGCTCTTTGACGTGTTGCCCAACCGGTGAAGGAACTTTCTTTGGTACGATGGCGTTGGGAAACCTTGGAGCACCGTCTTACTCCCCTGACATGAGCCTCTGTGACTTTTGATCTGTTTTCCAAACTTCAAGCACCCATACGAGGACAATGACGTTTGCTGAGTTACTTCGCGCAATAGACCGGACTATTGCAGCTATCAACAGAAACGGATCTACTAAAGGCATCCGATAGATTTAGAAGAAAGTCATTCATCTGGCCGGTGATTATATTAAGTGATGTTCAACATATATCTCACTACCAAAACTAAACTATTGTAAACCTGTTGCCCTATTTTTCGATCAACCCTCGTGTGTGTATGTTTATATATAAATATTTTTTTTTTCAATTTTGCCACTAACTGGAAAAAAAAAATATTTAAATTGCTGTTTTAAATATTATTTGGAATTCATTATAATACTGCATATAATAAATATAATGACTGGAAAGTTAATTTTAAATAAGTTAAAAGAAAGTTAAAAAAAAAAAAGCCCTAAAACCATATTGTAAGACTGAGAATTTGAAACCCCTCTAAATTATAATCGGAAAAATTATAATTTTTTATTAATTTTTTTTTTTTATCTCCTTGAAAATTCGTTTTTTCAGTTAATAAATGTAGTTTGACATTTATTTTCTGGTGTTAGGATGTTTAATAATATTTATTATAAAAGAGAAGATTTAAGGAAGAAGTATGGTTTGTTTGTATATAGTAAAATAATACAGCATCAGAGAAAAGTCGTGAAATTGGCGAGATGGGAAGAGCATCTGAATTTCCTCCAAAGATGTATTTTGGAAGACATAACTCCCAAACCTCTACGTATTAATAATCCCGTATTAATAGAAACGATGAACACATGGGAAATAAAGAAAGAAGCTGAAAGAAATCTAATTGAGGATCAAATAAAAGGGACTAATGAATACTTAGGAAAACTGCTAAACGAAGAGGAAAACATAAACAAGAGTTTGAAAAGAAATATGAAGTATGAAGAATATGAAAAGGTAATGTATTGGAATCATAAGAAATATATTGGTGAAAAAAGAAAAGCAAAAAACAGAAAAATAAAGAAAACTAAAAATAGGATAAGACATGAAGAGGAAACTAAATATGTAGTAAACCTTAGTCATAGAAAATTTAGCAATAAAGAAATGAGCTTACTCAACAAGGGTTTAGATTTCGTTATAGAAAAAGAGGAAAACTTAGACATAAAAACTTTGGCTATTTTGAATGAGGTAACTGAAAAGTTAAAAGACCAAGATAAACAGAATTTTTTAGAAGAAATAGAGAAATTTCAAAGAGAAACAAGAAAGACAGTTACAAATATAAATAATGAAGAATTAGAAATTTTGAGACAAATTGGTAACGACAAAAAGTTACATATTTCGAAATCAGACAAAAGTAACCAGATGATTATTATGGATAAGGATGAATATGTTTCTAAATTAGATATTTTGGTTCAAGATAAAGAACATTACACTGAATTGCAGGAAGACCCAACTTTTCCCCTATATATTAAAGTAAAAAAATTAGTAACGGACATGAATAAGAATGGTGTTATCAGCTATAAACAAAGCCAAGAAATCATGAAGGAAGCTTGCAGGACCCCTACCTTGGAAGGAAGAGTAAAAAATCATAAAGACAACATGCCTCTGAGACCAGTAATTAATGCATATGGCTCACCGGTTCACAACTTGGCGAGATATGCAAATAAAATTGTAAAAAACTTCAAACTTCCAAGAGAAGATGTAATTGTTAAGAACTCAAAAGACTTAATTAATAAGATTGGACATTTCTTTAAGAATACTAAGAAATTTTACATGTTTTCTCTAGATGTAGACAACATGTACACAAATATTCCTGTAAATGAAACTATGTTGATTTTAGAAAGCTTAGCTTTTGAGAATAGGGAAGAATTGAAGAAACTAAAAATGGATTATGATGAATTGATAGAATTAGTAAAACTAATAACTGAGAACACATATTTTAAACACCAAGATAGGATTTTCAAACAAGTCAAAGGTTTCCCTATGGGGTCACCTTTGTCAGGGACTTTGTGCAATATTTATATGAATTTTTTTGAACAAAAATTATTGAAAGATACTAAATTTAGTATGGAATATTACCGCTATGCGGATGATATACTTATATTATGGTTCGGAACAAAAAGACAATTTAGTAATTTTTTCAGTGACATTAACAAGAGACACAAAGACATACATTTCAAAATGGAAGAAGAAATCAATGACTCATTAAATTTTCTTGATCTGAAACTAATAAAAAAGGATAACAAAATAACAATGAAACATTACATTAAAGATTACAAAAGTGACCATATTTTAAAATTTGATTCTGGACACAATATGAAAATAAAAAGGAATATAATTGAGAATTATTTAATTAGAATTGATAATAATACCAGTAATGAAGAAGATTTTAATATAGCAGTAAGTGATATGAAATCAAAATTAAAAAAGAATGGTTATACTGACAGATTCATAGATAGCTCAATAAGAAATTATAATAAATTTAAGATAAAAGAATTGGATAAACATAATGAAAATAGATTTTTCATTCCGTATCTGAATAAGAATAGCTGGAAATTAAAAGAAATTGGTAAAAGATATGGAGTAAACTTAAATTTTGAATATAGAAATAAGTTAAAAAATATTTTGTGTAAAAAGATAAATAGCAATGACAAGAAGTTTGAAATGGGTGTTGTTTATAAATTAGATTGCCTGAATTGCGATTCGTTCTATCTTGGGGAGACGAAAAGAACAGTTCAAGAACGCATGGGGGAACACGATTATTATATTAGAGCAAAATTAGTAAAGGAATCTGAAATTGCTGAACACTGTAAAGACAAGCAACATTGTATCAATTGTGAAGTAAACATTTTATATAATGAAACAAATACAAAAATTAGAAAGACAATAGAAAGCCTATGTATTCGAAATTCGAAAGAGAAAAAAATCTCAATAGATGTGATGGAGTTAAAGTTAGTGAAAATTTAGTAAAATTGGCTAGAGAAATGATTAACAAAAAATTCGTAACCTCTAACAAAAAGGTAATAATCGAAAAATTAAAGTGTTAATAGGCTTTCTATTATCCATCTAAATTTTTGTATTCGTTTGATCAGATTTTGTGATTATTAATAATGTGTGATTGTTATATTGTAGATTATGATCTTTTATTATTGTTGTATTTGACGTTTTTTAACTGTTAATGTCAATATTTTGAGGTCATTGTTGTAATAGAATCTCGTCAATTTATTGTTATTGTAAAAAAGGCTTGAAAAAGAGGAGACGGTTAATTTTTTTTTTTATCTCCTTGAAAATTCGTTTTTTCAGTTAATAAATGTAGTTTGACATTTATTTTCTGGTGTTAGGATGTTTAATAATATTTATTATAAAAGAGAAGATTTAAGGAAGAAGTATGGTTTGTTTGTATATAGTAATATATATTTCTTCCAGAAATGGTTTTCTTAGCCGTCAGGGGCAGCACTCACAGATTTACTCTAGTCTTTGTCTGAAATTTTAGGGCGTTGTTAGGTATTTAACACTGATATTTTTTAATTAGATCACCGGCACTAGGAATAATGGTAATTACAATTCATTGTTGGAAAATTATACAGAACACTTTAAAATTAATTCTTAATTAAACAAAAAAAAAAATACGATATCAACTGAGTGTTTCCGAATCGTTTCGTTGCAAAATAACTCATTTTGGTCATTCATTTGCGTGGTTCAGTGTTCTGCAAAACTACCCATTGTTACTAGGTTCTCATAGAAACAAAGCCTGAATCAATGTCTCGGTGAGACACAGAAATCTGATCCAGAATTCACTCGTTTTAACAAGAAATTTTTGTTTACAATTAATTGTTATTCTAAGACACGTGAATTCTGAAGATGTTTGCAAATAGATCAAACATAAAATTGAATGCTTTTTTTTTAGTTTTTCTCTTGTTTTGAGGATGCTGTTACGCCTTTCTGTTGTTGATTGTTTTAAGGTCTTTTTGTTTTCGACTACAGGCCTTAATTGTTTTTGTAGCAATCGTGTATTTTTATGATTTCCGTTCAGATATGTCGTCATCGACGCTGACATTTTTGCTTGAAGAGCAAATTAAATTCGACCGAGAAAATATCTCGAAGATGTCAACAACAAACATTATCCTAAGAATGACGTCAGGAGAGCTTGAAAACATGATTCAAGAGTTAAGAAAACACAAGCGGAGTGGGTGAGGGAAATAGCTCAGAACTTAGAAGTAATAGAATTCGAAATTACTGAATGGAAAAAAAATTCTCCCACTCCGAAAGATGTAGGCATGAGGTTCCAGCATTGAATAAATATTGTTTTTTTACATATATGTAGGCTATACGTGTGTGTCTCTCTCTCTTTATCTTTCCCCTCCACTCTCACCCCCTCATAACTATTGAATCAGTGAATGAAAATTGGATTGCTTATTTATGGACAAGAGACACGACAAAATTTTGCCATATTGACAAATACCTTTATAGCGCCCTGATTGGTCGAAAAATTCAAATATTGCGGGCTCCGCCATTAAAAAGCGGTGAAAATAGGGTAAATTAGGAGTAAAATTTGAGATCGAAGAACCAATTAGAATATTATTACCGTAAGTTCTTCATTTCGGCTATCGCGTATTCTGCTATAGCGCGGCACCAATTGGGCGCGATAGCAGAGGGTTAGATGTATATATATTTCAATAATTCTTGCGCCGTAATGGAGTTCAATGATGAGGATTTTGCAGGGAGATTTATCTGGTCTGATGAGTCGCAGTTCAAACTCAACTGTAGTGTAAACCGTCACAATAAATTGTATGTATTGGTCTCCTGTCAATTCACACGTTCACGTAGACAGGAAAGTGAATTTACCAGATATTAATATGTGGTGCGGTCTATCATCTCGCGGATTGATCGGCCCTTTCTTTTTTGAAACTACTGTAGCTGGTGAGACGTATCTCCATATGCTGCAAACATCGATTTTCCCTGCCATTCGAGAGATGTTTGGCGATGAGGTATTTTACCTATAGATGGTGCTCCACCTCACTACCATCGCGATGTCAGAGCGTACTTGGGTGCCACTGAACCTGTACGATGGGTAGGTCTCAGAGGTGCCATTGACTACCCACCACTGTCTCCAGACCTAACACTCATAGATTTCTACCTGTGGTGGGGGGGACCTTGAAGAATGAAGTTTATGGGCAAAAGCCAACTACACTGGAAGCGCTACAAGAATCCATCAAAGCATCGTGCGCAGCCATCATACCGGACACACTGACATGAGCGCCATCGACGCTGTACTTCCATTGATGATGGTCATTTTGAACACCTACAATGACTCGTGTGACCATTGCCATCTGTTGAGCAATTATTGAACTACACTATGACGCAAGAATTGTACGTCTATGTCATTTTGTTCCCGAGGTATTGATTATCAAAGAGTGAGTGCATAGTTCTGGACCCCTCTGTGTGTGTATGTGTGTAGGGGAAGGTGCTGTACCTTTGACCGATTGTACTTTGACCACCCTTGATTGCGAAGTAATTTATGAGCATACTTTGTAAGCTTTTCTGTTTAATGTGTAATATTCCCACTATTTGCGCCTTTAAACCTTTAGTAGCAGTTAGATCTTTAACTTGCGAGGAGTGAAAAATGTTTTTATAATTCCATCACCGAAAAGTAAGTATTTTGCAAGTGAATGTTTCTTTAAAAACATTGTTTGTTTTCTTTTGATTATTATTTTAACAAGAATGAGTAATACATCTATGCCTATAGATTCATTGTTAGGACTTTTAATATGACTGGATTAACCTAAAAATTGTAGCATGGCGTGAAACGTAAGTTCGACTGATGTTGTACTTTTGACCACAGCAGGGTGTTGTTCCTCTGACCAAGTTAACGGTACAACATTACTTAATAATATGTAAATGTTTTTACTTATAATCATTTTAGCATTATGTAAGATAAAAATTTAAATATTTTTTGCCAAATTTTTATTTTTTTAACAAATCTTATCCAAAGATAGTAAACAATCGATTGTTTGTCCAAGACTTTGAGTCTGATGTTGAAGATTCATCAGGGGAAAGTGTTTTCGATCTTTCAGATGAATGCCATGAGTTGGAGAGGGAATTAAATTTTGAAAAAAAGATTTAGTCGAAAAAAATTATGTCCTTGTCAAGCTGACAAAAAAAAAACCAAGAATAGTTTGTGGCCCAAATAAAGGAAGCAGCATGTGATTATTTTAAGTTAAATATTTGAAAAAACTACCAAAGATGGCAAAATTCATCCAAGAAAATAACCAGCTCTACGACGTCGAACTACAAGATATTGTGGCCAGACTACCAAATCCAACCACAGCTGCCGGCACATCCATGCTTGACTAAAAGAATGTCTTATCTTTTGGAGTTTATTTTTCATTGCATAATGAAGAGTAAACGGGCAGAAGTAGGGTACTTAAGCTATTAGAATTTATTTCATGTTTTATTATTCTACTGTGAATTGCATATATTTTGCCAAATGTATACATTTCTGAATAAAAATGTTAATTAAATAACTTGTATCTAACTGTCAGTTTCTACTACTACCTGGTCAAAGGTACAACACGTAGTTCTGACTTTGACCACAAGGTAGTTTTTTTGTAAAATAAAAATAAAATACTTGTACTCAAAATATAACATATAAAACGCATGCTGTTGATGGCAAGATGAGTGAAGATCACATGTATCCATTGAGATAAGGACTTACTTGAGTACAAAAAATTAGAAAATTCATTTAGTGAAAACTGGTCAAAGGTACAACACCTTCCCATATATACAGTCAGACCTCGATATAAGGTCACCCGCATAAGAGGTCACCCCGCATAAGAGGTCACCCCGCATATAAGGTCACTTTTATAAAGTCCCGGCTCATTGAATAGGAATTCTATGAAATGAAATATCGGATATATGGTCAGGTCTTAAAAACCGTAATCGCATATAAGGTCACTTTTGTCTGTGATTTCAGTGCCCCACTGATTCAATACCAAGATTTTTTCCGGGGGTACGATCTTTTATCGGCGTCATTTCTCCTTCTGACGGAAGGGACAGCTTTCCCACGCCTGGACAGTGGGAAGGATATTTCTCCGTTCCCATCGCGTCACGTTTCCATCGTTGTTCACCTGTAAGTCGAAGGAAAGGATCTCATTCCAACCGTTTCTGTGCTTATGTTGTGATGTCGACAAAAAGAAAAACGTTGTCTCTATCAGAGAAAAAGAAAATCTTCGAAGATTTTGAAAACTCTAATGTATCGATACACGGAAATTTTAAATCAACATGCTTTCAATATTTATTATTTAAAAAAAATAGACTTACCTCCTTTTATGCTTTTTTTTCGGGTTTAATTGCTGCATCGCACAATCACCGAATTGCTTCCTTGCTTTTCGATTACATAGACTGTACTGACGCCATTTACTTGGAATTTAGAAATACAGATGATGTCCATTTATCCCCAAATTACTATACCGGGTGTTTCATAAAGTACTGAAAGTACTCGCTACAATTTGTTTTTATTTATTCACCCCCTCCCCAGGGGCTCCTTTGTGTTTGAAATAAAACCAACGAACTCACTAAATTTGTTTTATTTATCGCCCCCCCTCCCCCGGGCTCCTTGTGTTTGAAATAAACTCAATGGAGTCAATACTCCATTTAACTTAGCCTATTCTAATCTCCCTTCCATTTCCCTGCTCTTCCCGGTTGTGATCTAACTAGACCATTTTTTTCTTCATAGGTGCAGAAAAAAAGATTAAAATGGGGATCCCCATCATCCGACTAAGAATCGCACATGCCGAAAATCCATGCCCTATTTTACTTTTTTTTACACCGAATTTGACAGAAAAATATTTCGATGTTCGTTTTTTAAAGCGATAAAGTTCATTCCAGTACTTTATGAATCACCTTGTATAGCTGATGATTTTTTTTTTCCTTTTCTCTCCTTAATTTATATTTTGGATTTTTTTCTCAATAATCTTCCGGTTTAATTATCAAAATTATTTTAATATCACAGGAATGCTACTAATAGCGAAACATTTTATTACAGTGATCAAAGAATATTTTAGATAGCTCAGACACATTTTACGATCACTCTGCAATCAGAATGACACTTCTGAAAAGATTATTAAAAGTGACATTAAGACAGTTAGGATAAAAAAAACTGCCCTGCTATAAATTTAAATACGTATCTAGTAGACGGAGACGGCAACGTTCGTTCAGCATGTCCTGGTTGTCCTTCTGCAGCTGGCTTTGTCACGATTGCTCTCCTTATCTCTCGTTTTGAGTGTCTTGTTTATCTATTTCAAGATGCTTTGTAAGACTTGGCGTAATACTTGGCCTCTAGTTCGAAGAGTTTCGCTTTGAGATCTATGTTGTCTGCTTCCATCTCCTTGTATTTGATCATGAGGGAGGTGTACTCGACATTAAGACAGTCGTATTTCCTCTTCGTGGTTACAGGGGACGGTTCATCAGTTTGAATAGAAGCTTCTCGAAACATGGGCTTCTTGTGGGAGGTGTCTTTCACTGGTGCCTCTCCTTCTCCAGAAACGGGCACTCTGGTGTTAATCTGACTGTCAGCTGACCTGGAGAAAGACTGGGAGGTGCTGGGCTCCTCAGATGTGGGTTTACAGAAGTTGATGGGTTGGGAAGACATTGGAAATGGTAAGAAGCGAACGGGGACAACGGGGTGGGACATGGCAAGCTAGCACTGGCTGGCGGTAAACCTGGAAGACCGGTATAAAACTGAGAAACATTTGTAAGCAAACCGTACTGCTGTTGTAAGTGCCTCGTCTTCTCTTGTCTATCTTTGATCAAAACAAGCAGTTTTAATTCCACTTCTTCATTTCGTTTGGCAATCTCTGCTTCTTTTTCTTTTAATAATTTCCCCCAGTTCTCGAGGCGCAGTTTCTCGGTGTTCATGGAATCAATCTATGAATCGTTTCCATCGCCTCGTTGTAAGTTCTTTTAAAATACAAATTTTCTTGTTATAAACTTGCAACAGACACGTTAGTTAGCTCACTCTCCCTCACTACTCTATCGCGTTCGTACTTGATGCTCATCAGCTGTATATTCACTTGTCCGACTTGTTCATTCAGTGAACGAATTTCTTCAGACTTTAGTCGATCGATATTTTGGACTTCTTCTAATCTGGATGTCATCATCTCAATCTGCTTCTCCAACTGAGTCACCTGTATCTTTAGTTGCTCCAACTCAATGCTCACCTGTGTCTTTTCAAATTCTGCTTTGCCTACCTTCATCCTCTGGCTATCCAATTCCTTCTGCAACTTCATTTCCTTGTAGATGAACTCTTTCTTTTCGGATTCCAGCCCCTGGATTTCTCTCTTCTGTTGTTCGATGCGTTGAGGAGATGCAGTGAAGACCGACCGTCTCTTGCACTTTTGCGATTCCTCAACGAGTTGTTGACTCCAAAACTTCTCCTGTCCAACGTGAGCACTGTACTTCTTCTCCACATCGCAATGTTCCAACTCCTTGACGTATAGTCTCTACACAGCCTGAGATCATAGATAAACAAAGTTGTATTAAGACACATTTTTCACTTAACAAATTTCCGTTCATGCAAAAGATCTTTGAGAAAAGAAAATGAACTGTCCAGAATTCTGGACAGGGAAAAGAAAGAGAAAAGAAAACAATACACATTAGTTTTTTTTTTCACGGCTTGAGCTATCATGGACGGGAATCTTTTGTTTCTTCTAATTAAATGCCTTCTGTGCCAAGCAGTTAGCAGGCTAAGGGTTTTCAATCTGTATTGGTTACAGTAATTTGTTATTGTTTGCTTTGTGGGTTCTCACTTCCGGCAGCGGGATCCACAACCTTTCGCGCTTTCTGATGAGACCTAACAAGGACGAAACAGATGTCCCAGATTCCCGTCGATGATAGCTCAAGGCGTGAAAGCAAATCCAATGTACATCCTTTATTTCCACTTTTTCATGTGGTATTTCCTGCACGTTAAAACTGCTCTATCTATGCTTATTTTTTTATATAAATTACACAAATAAGTATTACTTATATATTTTAAATAAATCATAGCATTATAGGAAACAGGACATTTCTGAAGACACTTCTGCATCCATTTGATAAAAAGGAAATGAAGTTAGTTCCTAAAGCAAAACAATAATAATAAATCACACAATACCAAAAATATTTTCTTAATGTATTCATTCAAAAACACTATATATACACTAACTAAACATTTGTAAAAGCAAAGCTACAAATGACTAATATAGCAGAATCTTATAAATAACTATAAATACATTAAATTTTCCCATTTTAAATTATAAAGTTATTGAGCTTCTCCACGACGCTGTCAAAGTAAGGAGTGGCAATTCACTATTATCTTCTGAGTATTAGTGGCCGGAGATAATATAGCAATACGTAAAGTGGATCAGAGCAAGCTGTGGTGCTACAAGAACACGCCAGTTTTCATTCATTTGATTGCCAGAGAAAGCATAAGAAAGATAAGCAGTATTATTTTTAGGTTGTGAGTCACTACTTCGTGTCTGGGAAATTCAACCCAATGTGAATAAAAGAATAAAATTGTGTCGTTATTCCAAATTATGTTAAATAATAGCAAATAAGGATTTCTACCACACGTAAGAAGAGACAGTACTAACACAATTTCACACCTATCTCTTCAAATCGTAAAGCAAGATAAAAGCAAGATAAAAGCAAGATCTCACGGAGTGCGTGAGATTGGATCTCTTAAACTGGGTCTGTTCTTTTCTGTTTTATGAAGTTGTTTTATCGTTCAGCACATTGCTTTAAGCCAACAGTAAGTCGTACTGTATTACAAGATGAGGTAAAAACACTTTGACTGCTACGTATATAAATTCACTTAACTCATAGTAAAGCGGAGGCTATCAATATCAAAAGCGAATTACCATGTAAAATTAATACCAATAGTTCTCGTATTTAGTTTCTCCTTTCCTTTAATGAAAGCAAAATCTACTTGCAATTTGGATACGTTTGAATCCAGTGAAACTGAAATCCAAAATTACAAGTCCTAATAATAACATTATGACAATCTGTTCGATGGACAGATCAAATGAAAAGAGATTCTTATTACTTTACTTTGATCAGTTGCTGGATTCTGAATATACTGCTTTTATTTAAAACTAGAATTGTCTGCAAACACTTATTTCATCACGTTTTAATAAATATGGAGCACCATTTCCCATTTGGGATCGATGACTTCCCAAGGGGTTCGTGATGCTTTCTAAGAGGTTGGCGAAAAATGTCCTCTTTTTTTAATTTTTAGATTGGATAATTTGTTCAGACCATTTGTAAATCTTTTTTTTTTTTTTTTTTGCTTTTTTTTGAATAAAGGGAATATTCGCCATTCAAAAACGGTTGGGAAGCAGTGTTATAGAAAATCATTTTATCGGATGTTCAGGCTCGTGGCTTTATATTTTTAGCTTTACACAATTACTGCACATTAAATGTTAAAAAATAAAATAGTAAACGGTGTCACTTTATTTTATAATACTTGTGAAAAAATATTTCCATAAATATTTTACAGAATCCTTTTCCCTTCAATTCAAAATTCG
>JAFIDM010132644.1:3446-15789 GCA_023159025.1 Thereuonema tuberculata
GTATTAATTCGCAAAGCAAAAATGGTAGAGTGGTCCAACCTGCCCCGACCACGGGGCAGGCTGGACCACCCCATGGGGCATGTTGGTCCGGGTAAGAATAACAACATTTAAAGTAAGATTTTTATTGAATATAAAATAATATGCCATTTAGGATATCATGAAATAAAGTTTAACTTAACATAGACTACCTAAGATATTACATATTCAAGTGAAAATTTAAAATAATCATTATGCAGTTGAAAGTCGTAAATGAATAATATCAAATAGGTTTACATTGAATTAATTAATCACTTTCACTAGAGAAATCTTCTTTGCAGTTGAGGCATTAGTAAAATAAACCCCGAATATCACTGGCTTCGCAGGAACTATGGGCCCATCTCTTGCACTGCGTACATTGAATCCACTCCTGCCATGGTTTGCTTTTTTTAAAGTTCTTCAAACAGGAGAGGCGCACAGCATCTTCATCATCACTAATCATCTGTAATTGTTTCCTCTTTATCGGTTTTCCTTTGCTTCTATTTGTTTTTTTTGTTAATGTTGCTTTTAGAGACTGTTGGCCGAGTCATGTTTTTCGTTGCTACTCTTTCTTTTCTTTCTTTAGATTTTCGTTGCTCTTCTTGCAGAGCTTTTTTTACTGGCGTATCCGTCAGTATTGCCGTTGACCTTTTTTGTTCTCTATTAAGATTATATTGTTATTTATGCCATTTTTTAATGCTTTCTGTTACTGTTAATGATCTGAAAAGTTAGAATGAATCTAAAAAGGGTCCATTACAACAGTAAGAGAAATTTGAATGACATAGCAGAGTATTTGCAGAATTACCAAATGAATCAAAAATACTAAAAACACATATTTGTTCAAACATGACATAACTTTATATTCATTAAGCACAAATATAAATACAGGTAACGATTGCTGGAATCGTAAATAAAATTGTAGTATTCTTGTTAACACATTTGAACAGAAATCTTACTCAATTAATAAACAACTTGTTTACAGGTTAACATCAATTAACTTCTAAAGTTTCTGGATATTATCATTCAACAAAATCATCGTGAATTACGTTTTAAAAAATAGTTAATCATACTTGAGTTTGTCACAGAAATACAATTGAAATAAAAACCACTAGTTTCATTCAATATCTTATTCTATTCAAAGAAATATCAGTGACTCATTTCATTTAAAAATTATCAAGACTAATTTCATTCAAAGATTTATCAATGGCTTCTTTATACCAAACACACAATCGGTAATACATTTAACTCACATAACCCCTGGTTACGGCATTGCATTGAATTATGTTTAATAATTCCTATCCTGATAAAATCTTACACTAAGAATGATCTTTATAATCTCTCACTAGAGATTCCTGAATTAATAATCTAAATATATTAGTAAGTTTTAAACTAAACTTAAATACATTGATTACTATTCGATCACGAGAATTTATCCCTATAAGTCACAGAATTCTTAATTTCTTCTCTTCGATAGAACAAGTTTCTTGCTTCTTTCGACGTCTCTACGGAAAACGCTGGATTAAACAAATAAGGGTATGCCCTACCTTATCTTGTCATGTGTTGAAATTCTGCTGGGATCATTTCTCGTCGTGAGTTATGGAAGGCCGTGTTCCATTTGCATAGGCCTATCCATCTTAACCTTTGGTTGATGCTTCCGTCGTGGGATTTTCCTGCAAACGCAATTCGCTTTACGGCATCGGAACTAAAAACAGATTTCAAATCCATGTTATGAAATCTCTATGATACGTTGGGTTATACGCATCTGATCGGGCGGAACTTCTATGCCTATTTTCCTTACCGGCAATCCTAGGATGATTGCCTCTCCGAAGGAAAATCACGTTGTTTGAAAATATACTGGCTTTCAAACGGTCACCGGCATTTCACAGGTATTTGGCAATTGGTAATCGCCACAAAACCAAAAAGGTGGAATTCGAAGGTTGGCTCCCTTTCAAATTCACCGCCACTCCAAAAAGCTGCTGACGGAAAACGTTATTCACAATGTCAACTCATTGGAATCAAACAAAACGACTGCAAACGTTGCTTAGCAACGGAACTAACTGATGCGCATGAAACGACATCTGGTAGCCGATTTTACAACGTCAAAACCAAACGCCATTGAATAAAATCTTTATAAACATTAACATTTAGATATGATTTTTACTATTTACATAAAAAGAATTGGGGGGGGGAAAAAAATAAACAAAACAGATCTCTATCTTTATAATTCACAACACTTTCTAATGTAACAAAGTGTGAATAGAATTTACATTTAATTTAGAGTTTCACTTACTGAAAATTGTGTTAGTTCACTTAGGGATGTAATTGTGTGTGTTTTAGAATACGCTCCCTCTCCTGAAATGTTTAGACTGATTGGGTGTACTTTTTGCCCGTGTGTTTCAGATTCATCAACTGATCTGATTTTTCCCGCCAGAGTGTACTTAACTTTTCTCTTTTTGTTCCCATGGGAAAACGAAACAGATAAACCACTTGATCACTCAATCAACGCACAACTGTTTTTTCGAAGTTTTTCTTTTTCTGTCGCACAAATTGTTTTCTAAATAAGCTCAAACCATTAAAATAATATTTAACCATGAAATATCACAATAATAATATACAAGACTTTACCAAATACAAAAATTCAAATACATAATTACAACAATACAATTATTAAAAATCAAAATATATTCCCTCAAAGATCAAGATTTTAATCGTGTCATGTTGTCAATTCCACAACGTGACAGTTTGCATAGTTTTTAATTAGAATTTAATAACAGTTAAATGTGTAAATTGGCTATTTTCGAAGATTAAGATGCCTTCGCACGAAGTCTTCCCCTATTACGGTACTTGCTGAGAGGAATTACTAAAGGGATAATATCCTTTAATAATGTAGGCTACACACAATATATAATAGCCTACATAAAAAAATATATAAAAAAATATAATATGTAATAATATAAATATAATATAATAGGCCTAATTAATATATAATATAGAAAAAAAATATAATGTATAGTGCCAAAATATTTTATTGTAAAAACAGCGGGGCAGAGTGGACCACTGGTCCAATGTGCCCCGTGTCGTTCGGTCCACTCTGCCCCATCGCCATTTTGGCGTTTCCTTCAGTTGTAACTATCGACTACTTTAAGTATTCAATTCATACTATAGCTTAAAATGATCTTTAGATTGCCGCCTTTAATATGCATATTATGGTTATTCAATGCATCGCTGAACGGCAATATTAAAGTAAAAACAACACTAAACATTTACTTACCTGAACAAAAACAAAACAATCGATCACCTCACTGTCACCAATAAGCCGAATTCACTGACGCTTTTGTGGTAGCAGCGCCACAATGGCACCAACCTTCTATCCGATTTTTAGCACATTCTAGCGTCTACACAAATTACTAAAGTCAACGGTCCACTCTACCCCTAGATCCACTTGGCCCCGGTCTCCCCTACTGAGAGATTTTACCCTTAATCTAAGAAAATTTTTCGATAGTAAAAATGATTATCCAATATTGAGAAAGCAATTCGATAACTGACGTCAATTTCTGTAATTTCGTTCTTACAATTGTAGTCCATGGGCCAAATAGCGATATTCAAGTATTCGGTATAATTTAGGGATACTAATTTTTCTTTATACCTTTATACCACAATTATACGGGTGTGTAAGGATAGCAAAAAAACATGATTGTCATCTGCAATGGTAGCTAATAGAAATGATGACCAATCCAAGATGGCGGATGCTGACTTTTGATAAAATGACAATATATATAAATATGAAAGCAATGGTCCGATTTCAATGTTCTTTTTTTTTTTAATGAAAGCTTAAAATGTGACCTATGTTAAGGTTATCTTAGTTTTCTTCGATAAGAGCAACCGTTAATTAGTAAATCACGGATTAGTAAAATATTTCACCGTTTTTACAAATGATTTTTGGTTTATCATGAATTTACCAAAAACCCAGATATCTCAAAAGAAAGTGTTTCGAACAAATACTACAACGTTAACGCTTATCTTTAATTTGATATAGTGCACTTGACTGTTTTGGCCTTAAAATGCTGGCTAATCCAAGATGATGGATGTAGACTCAGGACTTAAAAAAAATTTTAAATTTCTTTTTTCTTTAATTTTCTTTTTTTAAGTCCACGCTTGAAATATGGTCCATGATAAACAATGATAATTAATAGAATAAAATCAACGATTGGCCATAATTTATAAAGATTTTAAGTTTAATAGCACTTATTTCTAATTTCTTGACCCTGCGGATAATAATGAAACAACGACCAAGTTACATTTAGGTGAATTGTAATGTAACTAGCCGGGTACCATCGCTTCGCTCTGGAACACTTGCATATATAGCATTAAAAAAAAAACAACTTTATTTATTTAGCAAATTAATATTGAGATCGGAGAATATACGGTAATCGGTAATCTGTTACATTCCTAAGCATGCGCACAAAGACAATAATTCGAAGCACATTTTTTTCATGTTTTTGCATGTATCTTGCAAACGCAGAAACGTGTGTGAATTACTGATATATCGTTCGATAGAACTTTCAAATACCAACTTTTTCTAAATGTAATGTTCTTTTCCAACTTTTATACTTTTAGTTTAAATTGAGAAAAAGTCAAGTTTGACCCTTTAAAAGGCGCCATCTTGGAAACTAAAAACTTTTTTCGAAAGCTTTTTGTAGCATTTTGTCTGTCTTACAAAGCTCTACATTTTATGCCTTGCATGACCAACTATCTCTTTGGTCACAAAATTGAAAAAACTTAAAATCTTATGACAGAATGACAGACAGAATAACGTTTTTATATAATATAATTTATTATCATGTGAATAAATTTAAAAAATATAATCTAAGAATTTTAGTATAGCATTTTAACAAAAGTTTCATAAATCATCTTCCTCATCACTTTCACAGCATTCAGAAAAGTTTATATCTTAACATTAAAAAAAAACCCTGTTGTAATGTTATGAAACGTGTTTTGTCAAATATAATGCTTATATTAGATTTTAATTTCTTTTATTTCCTTATCTTGCTTCAAGGAATTAAAAACCAATTTATTGTTTAAAGTAAAAACAGGAATAACCGGTGTGTCTTTTAAAATCTAATCATCTTGTTGATTAGATTTTAATGGTATGCTTCACTTGGTTATTTAGTTAGAATTATGTACACACGTAAAACTTCATGATAAGTTTATATCTTCTTCTACATTTTCTTCGGGCTCATTTATGTATCACACTTAATCAGCTTACATGCGTTGGTACATTTTAACTGATTTATGATACAAGTTCATGATGGTAGTTGGGACGACCTCGCACAAGAACAATTCAGAAGCAGGCCCCCCACATCAAATTCCGGGCCCAGGTACCAAATGCAATACCTGGTCTTTCCCCCCTCCCCGCATATTATGAACAAAATAAAAAAAAAAGGGGATCTCCAAATCAACAACCAAAAAAAAAGGGAATCTCCAAATCGACAAGCCCGGGCCCCTTTGACGGCCGGGCCCCGGTGCTGAGGGACCAACTGACCCCCCCCCCCTTGTGGGGGCCCTGCTCAGAAGCTCCAAGATTGTTGCAGGTGCTGATGGTCCTGTCATCCATTTGATGTAAAGCATTCCATGTTTGTCTAGCATGCATCCATGATCCTCTGGTTCTGAAACTTCGGGAAAATTTTCCAAATTACTGCTTGGTAGTTCGCTCCTTGAGGACATTGAGTCTTGACATGGAGGAAGTTGTGCTGATTCAACTTCACCTTGTTGATTCGGAATATTTGGTATCTCAGTTCATTTACGTTTTCTAATTTAGGTTTTCTTGAATATAATTGACTTGAAAGCTTTTGGATCAAACAGTGGTCGTTGTTGGATAATGCGAAAACCATCACTGAAACAATAAAAGGAACATCCTCATTGGTTTGTAGAAGTTTCAGAGCTTTGATCTTCCCTTGTCTAGAAAACATACTTACTGAATCGGAACCTGCCCATACATGTAAACCAGGTAATATTGATTTAACACGAAAGCCAACCGCAGATGCAAGTTTCTTAACATCTGTTGATCCATCGGTTTGGCTAGACTCTTAAGGTAAAGGTTCCAAGGGATGGCTGACTATCTTTAAAATTTTTAAATGTAGGTTTTCTGCTATGAGTAATATACTTGCAAAAAGCTTGCTGTCTGCCTTGAGGATCACGTTACTGTTCTTTCCACTCTGTTTCAGTGTTGTAATTGGGATAAAAATCCCTCTCCCTTTTCCAGACAATCTCTTTTGAATGTGTCGTATGCATCCTCACATTTCTTTCTCACTGTCAGCAGAGATGTCTGTACATCAGGTGGTGTTGCTGTTCCTTTTGATAAGTTGATTATGTCTGAAGGATTTTTGCTAAATGGATTAGTCCACTCATTCCCCAACAATTGAACTGCAGATGAAACACACACACTTCATCTTTTTTTATCCGAAGTCACTGTAGATCACAGTTGTAAAACGTGGGGTGACTTATTACTTTTATTTTTTTTTCGAAACTGCCTCAGAGCTAATGCACGGATTCAGCAGTTATATAGTATTTTGCAACAGCACCTGCTTTTAAACTGAATCCTTTAGAATCTCCTAAAGTTTGTATATCTCTGTTGAATGTCTCCTCCAACGTCTGATCTACAGGCATGCGAGAAAATGGGTTTCAGGATCCCAGTTTAACAAAAAAATCTTCCATCTTTAAAGTATTGACTTATTTCAGGCTAATTTTGTCCAAATTAGATATTTCTGGAAAATTAGTTATCGTGCATAGTTAATTTTGTCCTTAGCGAAATACCAGAGGTTTATTTGCTCGATATATGACATGAAAGGTAGTCAGTTTCCTTCTCGGTTACTTCTGATTAGTTCAAGCAAGAGCTTACTAAAATCTATGTATGTCATACAGAATGATGAGAGAAGTACATTGTCATTCTTTAAGAAGTATAAGTAACCTTCAAATATGTCTATTACATTTATCATGGTGGGATTTTTATTGCACTTTTGAACAGTTTGAACATTGTACATATTGTCACAGAATTGTTGCGTCAATTCGTTAACAATCACTTCATTAACAATCTATATTTTTGAAAAAAAAATTCAGAAAAATCCGATTTCAGGTGATTTAGAAATTGTCAGCAGATGATTCGCATGAGTGTCTGATATATGTACTGATGTAAACCAATGGCACGTTAGAACAGGAAACATTTAACGTTCATATACTGAAACAAGAAAGAAAGGGAATACAGAGCATGTGCAGTTTTTATCTTATTCGCCGTGTTGTCAACGGGAATCTGGAACAACTGTTTCGCTCTTATTTGGACTCAACTGATAGATTTATCTATTTAGCCATTGGTAATGGCTAATGATCATTTCAGATCGTTAGAAAGGCTGAGGATCTCGTTCCATTGAGTTAATTATCAATGGATTTTTTTGGTTGATGAATCCTAACAAGGACAAAATAGCTTCCCCAAATTTCCATTAATGATAGATCAAGGCGTGAAAGAAAAAAAAAAAACCAAACCAAACTTGCATTTTGAATTTTCGTTTTTTCATTCTTTATGGAATGACTGAAGGAATGTCACAAAACATGATGTGGGTAAACAAACACAATGTGCATATAATGCCTCCAAACGGCGAGCACCGGCCGGATGTCATTTGATTACCACTCGTACTTTAATAAAAAGAATTGCTTTCGATCGAAATCTATTCGATTTCTTTTATGCTTTCTTAAAACTGGCCATTAAAATTTGAAATCACATCAAAATATTATTTGTAAAATATTTATTAAGTAAATATAAATAAAATATATGTATGAAAATATTTATAAAATATTATTTACGCAAAATAGCCTTCTCAAGGTATCTTTTAAGAAATACAATTGTTGATTAAATTTTGAAAATTGAAACTTAAGATTTTTTTTTATATCAGACATTTATTTAAAATTTACAAATCATGAATATTTTTCTTCTTATTGTTTTTTCAGGGACTTGAAGTCCTTATTAAAGAAGTCATTAGACATAAATAATAATTGGGGGCTTATTTTTTTAGTTATTTGAAATTAAAATGTATAAAAATAGAAGTCTAAACAGAATTCTTTAAGACAAAAGAATTATTGCTATAAAACTCTTCAAAAACTTAACACAGGAAATAATGATAAAAAAGAAACAAAAACAAAAATTACCTTTTGTAGTGACGTCACAGTTTGCGTCATGAATTAGAGAGGGAGGCTGGAACGAGGTTGCAGGGGAATTCCCTGCATATGATTGGAGAGCAGTGCTAAGTGGTACACAACCAAGCAAAAGGCGTGCACAGTCAAAAGAGAGGTTGAGAATGACCTTGGCCAAGATGAACAGGTTTCAGTCATATTTAAGGGAAGAAGAAATCGCTTAAGGACAGTGTCTTCGAAGAGACATCACAAGCCAGTACAGCAATGAACCTCTTGGCAGGTAAGATATATTTAACCAATACAATTCTAGTCAAGGTGAAAGAGGATTCGACATTGATTGAAGAATGAGATTTATTGTTAAAGCTAATCGATTAACGCAGTCCAATTATATTTGTTAACTTAAAAATATTTCATCTTAAATTTCAAGTGTTTATATTTAAAGATCACGGAGGAAATAAATCAATTTGAATGATTGTAAGAAAAAAAAAGTCATCTGCTGATGAGTGTTGGATGTAAAGATTCAACGTGTATTCTATCTCTATATAGTTTTTTTTTATTAATTTAAGTTAAAATTTTCGTTTCCTCCATAATTTAGAAAAAAAAATAGGTTTTCTCTTATTGAAGTTTTTCAGGGAGTATTGGAAAAGATCATATTTTATATAAGATCATTTCCAATATCCCCTGAGAAATAAATTAAGAACATATTTTAATCTATATTTATCGTAAATCTTATATGATTAATGAATTGTTTAAGTAATTAATTATATTTTTGTTGTATTTCATTTTTAACATTTCATTTTGGTCTACAAAACCATACCTCCTCAGAAATTGGAAAAAAAATATCTAATATATATTTGTTAATCTGCTTAAAACTATGTTAATTTAAGTAAAAACTTAACTTAACTTAAGTAGTAGTTAACTTAAGTAGTATCATGTTTTGAAAGAAATTAAAAGCTATTAACTCAGTACTCCTGACGGATACGCCAGGAAAATCCAAATTTGAAAGCTATGTAAGCTTCTGTGAAGGCGTTCAAGGTTTTAGGCGAAATCTGCTTTTACATAAGGAAGTGCTCAGAAAATGATGTCAACTTGTGGCTTCCCACTCTTTTAAGCGTCGATTCGGAAATTTTCAATAATAAAATTGAATTTGGGTACAAAAGATATCCTTTCACGGATATAGTTGTAAGCAAGGACAAAGTCAAGCAGCAAAAACTAGTTTTGTAGAATTAACCTCTAATCTTCCTAGACTGTTAATTTTGCCAATGAAAACGAAAAAGTTATCAACAAATTTTCTAAAAATATGAAGAAAAAAGTGTTAATGGTGACAGCTTACAATTTTTTTCCGAAAACAAATTAATATTACAAGAGGGATAATCTCAAAGATTTGAATGGATACAACTTTACAGAAGGCTACATTTACATAGGTTCGGCTTTAAATAGATCGCTCGACTCGAAACATAAAGCAGAACGAATTCATTTCATTTCCTGCTAAAAATTATAAGTTATTCAAAATGTGAAGCTTTTAGTTTGTTTTTGAGAAGTAAACAGTTTCCTTTCACTAGCTGGAAAAATAATAATTATTTAAATCATATTTAATATTTAAATAATTAAAATGTTATAGTATACTAAGGAATTTCTGCAGTAATAAAACAACAAAAAAAGTTTGGTTTAAAATTTTATAAAGTATGTAAAATTCTAAACCAAACTTTTTTGTTGCTTTATTACTTACAACAGAATCCTTTGAAAAATCTTAGCTTGATTTGATCATTAATAACAATTTATTTTAAACACCCAAAAACATTCTGACATGATGAAAAAACCTTTTCTGAGCCAATTTGAATGTGAATTAATACTTTATTAATCTTTATTGTTAGAACGATGCAGAAGGTAGTTTAATATCTGTTTGCTTAGATTACCTGACCTCAACTATTTAGCCTGGATTAGTGTGTTTGCTAATATTAAACTAAATAGTTACTGCAGATGCGCACTCAGAATTTTCTTCCTGCACATCAAGGGTATCCTCAGGGCACACAGAGTGAGAATCTGTATACTGGAAAACTTAGATATGTATCTGAAGGTGTGTTTTTACAGGTATATACACAGGGCTAATTGTGTCTTTACTGTCAGACAACTTTGAGTACTTCCCGGCGTATTTCAAAGTTGAATTTCAGGAACAACATACTGGAATTATTGAATTGGTAGGCAAAAATATTGTTGCGGAAAATTCAACTCCAGATGGAAAAGGGAGAAAAAGGGAAAAAAAATCCCCAATATAGTCAGAATTAAAGTATCCCAGGTCTTTGCAGGCTCTTCGGATAGTTTCAGGTAAGGCTGTTAGCGTTTCGTGACCAACGGAGCTAAATTGAGATCGGGTGGTGAACCCAACGCCGCACTCCTTTAACCTCCTGGAAGAAACTCATTCTACAGATGAACCCTAGAACCCGTCTGGAGGAGAATTCAGTGTAGAATAATCCTCAACCTCCGCCGGGATCGGGAATTGAATCCGGCTTCTCCTGGCCGCAGTCAAGACATTTACCATTTGGTTACAAAGCCCACGAAAGAAAATCTTAGTTCACGTAAATCTAGGGGATTGAAGTGATTAGAAAAAAGATTTCATCAATTTGCAGATCGGTTGTCATAGGAATGATCATTGCAGAAATTCCACTGCTAAGGGTTAGAATGCGGGATAGAGTCAGTTTATCTTCCTAAGAAAAGTTGATTAAAAATCTTCAGTGGATTTTTTTTTTTTTATATTTGTCAATGACATAATGGAAGTTGGAATATTATGGTGAAACAAAAACTGATGCTCACAAATTATGCAAAGATAAATTCAATTCTGTTAGAAGTTAGAAAAGAGAGGAAAGGTGGAAGCCCGAATTGGAGGAATTTTTAATTTCAGTCCTCTTTTAGTGCCGTTGGCATCTGGGAATTTTTGGAATTCTGTTTTACGAACTTCATGATAAGTATGATAAGATATAAAACAAGGTAGGGATAGCGATTAGTAAACCAAACACAATGCTTCGCAATGTCTTCTGATAAGAAAATATCATTGATATTGCTTTAATTTCCTTATTATTATAAATGTGATTATTGCAAATGCAAAAGGCGCAATTGTTGCGATTATTGTGATTGTTGCGATTAATGACAATTTAATGATATTTTAATGATACTTGTTTACAGACGGACAGACAAAACGGGAACATTAGTCTTCTGATACTTATTAGATCAGAAGACTAAAATTCAAAATGATACGATACCGTGAGAAAACACTTTAAAAATTAAATAAATTAAATTAAAATTGTGTAAAATTATTCAAGTAAATTACAAAAAAAAAAATCTTCACTGTAATTCTAAGATGGATGGTTGAAAGGCCCTGGGCATCTTCTTACATTGCTTTACTTCATTGGAAATTCAGTTCTTTCTCTGCTTGGTTCTCAGAATAACCAGTTTCACTTTTTTATTTCCTCTTTTGCGAATGTTCCCATTTCGTCCAAAGACATTTAGCCTTAAATGTTACAACACCTCTAAACAATAACAAAAAAAAAAAAGGTGACCAAAATGGAAATTAACTCAAATGGAACTTACTTATTTTATTATTTAAAATAATAATATATGAAAGACTTTAGGGGATTATTGTCATGACTAAAAAACAAAAAGAAAATATACAGTAAATAGCAGCACAAAACTGAAATATCTGCTTTAACTTCTGCGAAAAATATATTTTTTTAAAGAGCATTAGATAAAAAAAGTCAGTAAAATAGACCGTGCTTTTATTAGGTGACATCCTGAAACATCTGTTTCATGATTTATGACGCTCATCATCAGTAATTAGGGAGCTCTCACAGCAAAGACTTTTGTACTGGAAGTTTATATTATCAATTATTCATCTGCACCTCCATACTAAGCCATCTATTTACTGATGAGTAGTCGTAGCTGATGATCACCACAACGATGAAACAGCTATTCTGGAATGCTGCATCGTCTTTTTTATTGATGGCAATAATGTTTTTTTACGTTTTTGTAATATTCTATAAATAAAGCGAATAGTTAATGTTCGAAATGAAAAACATTACTTTAATATAATTAAAATTATATGACTAACAGGCAATCGATTGATTAACATAACGGTGTCATTGGCTTCGTAATG